>APFE031212617.1:21543-33236 GCA_000404065.3 Pinus taeda | reverse complement strand
ATCTCCTTCTAGATTTAGATCTCCCACTCGATGACTTATTTTTGTTTCTGTTCTGGGACCGTCCTCGTACAGACAAGGCATCACCATTCTAGCTCTCCATATTTTTCCGTCTCATCTCCTCTGTTAGCAAGGCTAAGACTATTTCATCAAATTGCAAGGCAGTTGCATTGCTACCTATTGCAATAACCAGACTATCACACGAATTTGGTAGAGAACACAAAAAACTGATGCACTTATCTTCATCTGAAATTTTAATATCAACAGATGCTAACTGACTTACCACAATATTAAATGCATTCAGATGCTCTGTCACCGAGTCTCCATCTTTCATCCTCAGGTTATACAACTTTTTTCGTATGAACAGTTTATTCACCAGAGACTTAGATTGGTACAAAGTCCCTAACTTGTCCCACAAATCCTTCGCCGTAGCTTCCCCTGATACATTCAGCAATACTGAATCTGAGATACACAATTGTATTGTGCTCTTTGCCTTCCAATCCAACTTCTTCCATTCTTCATCAGACACTCCTATTGGTTTAGTACCCTGATCTACCATGATCCACTGATCTTTATCCACCAACAGATCCTCCATCTTGAGTTTCCACAACTCAAAACTCTGACCATTAAATTTCTCAATCTCTATCTTTCCACTGCTTGCCATCTTCTTTTACCACTAGAATCAATCTCGCAGATCTCCCACTGAACAAGGTCTACCACAGCCCCGAGCGAAACCCCTTAGCAACAAAGGTGTCCCCTTGAAGCCAAAACAACTCTGATACCAAATGTAGATTTTAACCCCATATAGAAGTTACCTACATATGAATTCTAAAACACAAAAAATAAACAATGCGAGAGCATAGCACATAAAACACATATACACAGAGATTTTCCCCTGGATCGCAAAATCGGGACTACTAGCTTGATTTTTATTATGTTCCTTTGAATGTTACAATACATATTTATACATGCCGAAGCATCCAATACTATGGACCGAAAACCATCACGTCCAAAAAACATGTGCGAAAATCATGCACAAAACCATAGATGGGTCCACCCAACCTAACATAGGGTCCAAAACAAATTTTTTCTAGGGTGATGCCCCAGACCCCATAAAGTGGGGTTATGGGTGCCCTTCAAACCCCCTGTTAACTATGTGGAAAGAATATAACACATCCCAACAGTCATTGAAGGGATGTTTGTCTGTGGACCTAGACTTGAAGGCATGTGTGTCGGAGTTCCGAAGTATAACAATACATCTAGATGATCAGAAGGGAGAGGAGAATTCGGAGCCGCCATTGACTCTAAGAGCTCTTCTACCTCAATATTATCTTCCGACTAGAAGAGTACTCGAGAAAGAATTGGTGTGTTCCTCTCTAACTCTATGGTAGTACCAGTTCTACCTTGTACACTGATGCCCCCAAGCAGAGGATCAATCTCCGATGCGCCAGCTACCACTGGTTGAAAACTACTGGCAAAATTGCTCCTACGCCTTCTAGGGGAAGGCTCTGGACTCACAGGTGAAAGCCTAGGAAGTCTACGGGACCGTCTAAGTGATCGGTCAACCACTTTGAATTATTTTAATAAGATCTACTTAAAGACTCAAGAAAATTGGAAGCTAGGCTGACTAGGAGCACGAAACACACACTAAAAATGTCCCTAAATAATTCGGTAATCAAACAACTTCCAAGTATTTCTGCTCCTGGTGATTAGGATCAGACACAAAAATACAAAAAAGTGAATAAAAAGGGCCTTCCAAAAATAGACTGGGGTAATTACACCACAGGTATACTAGCAAAGGTATTAGAGGTAGTTACGCTGACCTCCAGACAACAGCCTTTGCCAATGCAAGCCCCCAAGCTTTGCAAGGGTGCCCTTGACAAGTACCATTGAATGTGATGCAACTTCAACCTCAGGTGCCACAAGATTCCCCTCCGCAGCCACCTGTGTAGATCCCTAGGATTAGCAACTGAATACACCAACTTGTATCATAAGCCGGGCGAAACAGTCACGAGGTAAGATCCGACAAGTAAGAGAGGGGGTATCTCTCGTCCTTATCTTCACAAACCCTCATGCTTAACTCACAGTCATGGAGCTTCCCTATTCTCCCTGATGCTATTGGATTTTACTCTTTATTTAGACTTCTATGTTTCACAATTTAGAGTGGCCTTGGAGAGTTTACTCTCCTCTCGCCTAATCCAAGGCCCTAAATAAACCTAAAACTTCTTGGTGTATACTAATTGACAATATAAAAAGTTCTAGTTTATTTTATTTAGCGCTTGATTTTAAGTGGTTGTTCTTTTTAAGTCAAAGGGACAATAGGGAAGTGAAACTGATGGTGTTCTTATGACGCAAAAGAAATTAATGAAAAACTAACTTATATGCAATGCACTTGTTTGTTCTTTGATGAAAAACAACTTCTACTTGGGTTCTAAGAAACTTCTATAAAGAAAAAACTTTTTTCTTTTCTTTTCTTATAACAGACTCCACACTCGCAAAAACTAAAAAACTATCGATGCTTTGATAATGCAAAACTACCCTAATGCAAGGTGTACATGATATTGCAAAAATTCTAGATTATTCTAAAAATAAATGAAAGCAATTTGTTTATAAGCTAACTTAAGTGTTTGAAAGGAATATGAAACTTGAACACAAAATCTTTCCAAAACTAATAAAAAATATCCCAAATCACTCTAAAAAACCAAAAGAAACCGACTCAAATTCGGCAAAGAAAGAAGAAACAATGTTTTTGAAGGACTATTCTTTTTCAAAAAACAATAAAAACAACTTTTCAAAAGAACTCAAAATGCCACCAAAGACTCAAAGACCAAAAGCAAATCACAAGGAAACTTTGCAAGTTATCAATTCAGCACGAATGAAAACTTGAACAAAATAAGTGTTTCAACTTGCACTAAACGATCCAAAAGTAGCAAAAAGAGCTTTGAGAATCTGATCAAGGAACCAGGAAAGACACACTTTCAAATTCATCAACAAGAAACTTTCGAAAAGCAAGAAAAAGTGAATGGCCATAAAAATGACAGGAAGCAAAGCAAGCAAACCATAAAAATGAAGTTTGACACAAATATTGCAAACAATCTTCGGTTCCGGAAGACCAGAACAATCAAGAACCTATATAAGAAGCCTTGTGTGTTCAAACACAAATCATAAAACTCACTATAAAGCAAACCGAGGAAAAAATCTTTTCAAAGCAGGAGAGAATTTGTAATAGTAAGCTCATTGAAAACTTCAATTCTAAAAATAGAAACTGACAACTCAGAAACCACACAGACCAAGAAACAAACCATGCAACAAATTGTATACGCTATCATGTCTCTACACAGCTGCGTGTACACGCGCTTCTGGCAAAAGAAATTTTCGTATACGTGGCTTTAGTTCACAGAAACAAGCGTGTGTATGCTTCTGTAAACAGACAAGGTGTGTATATGAAGTTTTACAAGAAAAATAAAAAATGAGGCCTGATGAGAAAGATTAGACTTGAAGTCTGAGTTCCTACAGGAGCAGGAAGTACAATGACAACTAGAAAACAAAGAACTGAGCCTTGATTGTCACTAAATAACCCAAACTAGGAATAACAAGATTGTTATCCCTAATGGAGTTGCCAATTTTGTTGAGGGAATAAGTCCCCTAGGGCATTGGGTCAGAAACCTAGCAGAGCAGGAGTAATCTATAGCAAGAAACAAGCGTTCAACTCAGGAAACATGCTTAAACAAACTAACTATGCGAGGATGAACATACTCGGATGTCCTTCATTTGGATAGTTCCAGCCAGTGTTCAAACCCTCTACAACTCCTAATGATCTTCGAACCTACAAATCATCCAATTCGAATACACATAGCAGCATATAGATAAAGCATTGTAGTGAAATCAACTTTATAACATATAAGTAGATGGTTAGTTATACATTGAAATAGTCATTCATATATAAACCATAAAAATAACATCAGATGCATAAACAAATTCAATATCAGGAACAAAACAACGTTTATTTTTATTGTAGGAAACTATAATAAAAACATGGAAAGAGTTCACCTGAGTCTTCCTCTTCCAGCTCCAAGTGGAACCATCCTCCACGTCCATCTAGTCCCAGTCTTCAACAACCTCCTTCCATAACCAATACCATGAAATCTCCAAGCATATGAGAGAACATCAACACTCAAGGAAACAAGGGTTTCTTAAACTTGGGGAAGTGCTTAAAGCATAGGGATTCTTCAGACTTGATTAGGGGATAATCTCAGTATAGTAATTCTATCATTTCTCTCCTCCTTAAGGCCTTCCCATTGAAGTCTTTTTATACTTCTCCCAAATTAGTTTTTTAGTTGGGAAATAGTTGGGAACAGTTGGGCCATGGGCACTAATAGGTAATAAACAGGTAAAACCTATGATCTTCACCCATATTTAAGGAAATTTAATTTTTTTAAGTGTTTTAACACATATACGCGGGTTGGGTATAGACTGACCCGCATGTACACGCTTTTAACACAAGGCAAAGTAGCTTACAGGGAGTAAAACATTGCTTTTAAAATATTTGGACCAAGTCTGGAAGGAGGGGTTGCCCTAGGCCATAAAGCAAGCATCACAAATACAAAGGGTGATATTTGGAGCTATAACAAAGTTCAGTTAGTTAATGCTTGCATGCATGTATCTACTGCACTTCAGATAACTGAATATTCTCTCATAAATAACTCATGCATGTCAGTTTAGATAGAGACCCAGTTGAGATTAGATGGAGCGATAGTGTACTATTAGTTGTAGGAATATTCCTTTATGAATATCTCTTGCATGCAGAAGGAATTATCTCCTTCAGGATTGTGCAGTTATTTTTGAGTTTGGTGAGTTGTCTGAGAGGTGAATTCACATAGGTGGTAGCCAGAGGACCTAGGCGAAACTACGCAATGAAATAGGAGGCTTGGAGGATGGAGGGAAGGCATATTTTGTGTCTATTCAGTCTATGAGAAGCATTGAGGCATTGTACTAAGAGCTGCATAGCTTGTGAGCTAAATATTTGTGTAATCCGGAGATATTTCCACTTGTATATACAGATAGCGGGGCTTTTAGGATGAGGATTTCCCCAGAGTTATCTTCTTTGTTCATGTGTGTATGCTTTCTCTTCATCTTTTATATGTGTTCCATTTGATCTTGCTCATATTCGATTAAGCTTCCACAACGTTTGTTGTATAAGTAGATCTAGTATTATGCTTTATGATATTGCATTATCAGTTGATCTACAGGTGAAATTTCTACACCTGATTATTGAAAATTTTGATTGAAGGTAATATTCTTATGTGGACTACGGATAGTGATGACCCTTGAAGGTTGGTTCAAGAGGGAGAGGATCACCTCCCATTGAATATTATTACTCCTTGAATTATGATGTTTTCTTTGTGTCTTTACTCTTGTTAGGCTTATGGATTTGATTATTATGATTATTTTTTTTATCATTGTTTATACTTCTTGCATCTATATTCGAGAATATGGATGTATATAACCTCCTTGATGATATGTGATAAGTATATCCCTCTTGAGGATCATTAGATATGTAGGAAATAAAATCTAGATCTAAAAAGCAATAAAGAGGCACTTGATGAAAAGTTGAGAAGTAATAAAAGTTTCCTATGAGAAGGTGCACAGGTATTTGAACACTACATGGTATGAAAGTGTTGATAGTGCTAGACCTTTCAACATGTAAGGGGATCTCCCCGGTAAGAAGTCCCACTTAGGCCTCATACATTTTGGTCGAAGAGTCCTAGCAGTGGGTCGTATGGTAATTCCTTAACTACGATTTCACACAGAGGCAAGTAAGATAACTCTATTAGTAGCGAGTGTGTGACAACTGTAGCAAGACAAGGAAGGTGCATGAAAGGTTCTAACACACTGAGGGTGAGGTGAGTGTGCCCCTTGGAGACTTGTAATAGTACGTGGCTTGGAAGGGAACACACGAGCGAAGATACATCACAACATGGAAGGAAAGTTAGCGAGCAATCAAAAGTGATGGTTAAAAAAACAACACATTTCAGAAATATTCATACATACTTATACATAATAGTCTATACATGCATGCGTAAGAAAGAAAATACATATATCATTTAGAGTAAACTAGATAACATGGAATACAATACAACATATGCATGAAACGTGTTGGCTCTTATTATATTAAGAAGTGTATGTTCCGGTCATACACTACAACCATGTCCACCACTAGTTGCAATAGTGGAACGTTACAACCACAACTACCTGCTCCTCTAAAGAGATGTACTAGCTCGAGGCATTGGAGAAGCCAAGACTCATTACAATACTTTCCAATCTCTCCCCAAGATAGTTGGAAGCTTGGTTGACCAAAAGCCTTTACAATGAGTTATGAGGTTCTATTTATAGCAAAGGTTGGTGTGACCCTTGACATTCCCCTTTGTGATAGTTCATATACCCTCATGACTCTTCATCTACTCTATGACTGTTACATCCAAATATTGACACTCAACTTCCACTTGACACAACGTTACATTACAATGTACATGTGAGACAAAATGGCTTGACAAAGCAATGCAAGACATCACTGACATTCGTTCCGTTGTGGTGAGACCAACTCTTTGACATGCATGTGATGGTGAAGGTCTTGAGTTGATGCGAAGCTTGGTCATCCGTGATGGTGTGCATGCACCCCATGGTGACATCTTGTTGAAGCAAACTCTTACCTCTGTTACATTGGGGTGCATTGGTGTGGCTCCTCATCCAACTCATCTGCTAGCATGCACATGGTCTTCTTGGTGTAACCAAACCAGCAACACACTGACGCATAGTTTCCATGTTGATCTTCCAGTGTGTGTTGGTGGTCATGCACATAAACTCTCAACTACATGCTTAGCACTAGTCAGACTTGCTTCTTGTCTTTACCTTGGTGAGTGTGGTCAATGGGTTGGATCACTTGCGTGTGCACAATGACATGCATGTTGTTGAATCTCTTGCATGTGATCAACAACACTTCTCACCATGTTTGCTCTGTTCCAGCTACTGGGATGGATCTATAACTTGTACGGGTGCAGTTTCATTCGTGAGTGCATGTTGCACCCCCTGTTGTTCCTGTTACTGATGCAACTCATTCACTTGTATGTGCAGCTCATGTTATTTCTTGAGTTGCTGCTTCACCACATGCAACTCCTTATTTGTTCCATTCATTATCTTCGCATGATCGTTTCTTCACCTCATAGCCTGAGTCCCCAAAGCTTCTTTGATCATCAGTGGATCTGATGAGCTTGCAAATTTGTTCCACCTCCATGTTATCAACAACCTTCCTCTTGCATTTGTTGCATTCGGTATGCTACCTTCATATGTTGTTCATGATACTACTCACTGTGATGCTATTTCCATCATATCTTGATGTATTTGTCTATGAACAACTTGATGTCTTCATGAGTAGGCAAGCCCATAGACACTTCATTAACTACATCCCCAAGTGTGCTCTAAATAGTGTCTTCGAATCTTCACTCCTAGAAACCATTATAGCTGTGTTGCTGAGAGGCAGAAAACCTACGATACCTCGAGACATGGCAACACTCATGGTAAGAAATTTGTCAGTCAAAAACCAAAATGAACTTGAGAACTAACTTGCAACATACATGCATGACAAATCATGAAGGTCACGCAATTTCGGCTGGGAGGTCGAGAGACTAAGTGCCAAAACTACACAAGGTATAGTCTGGGCTATTGGGAGGCTGGCTTACTGTAGGGAGGTTGACTGACTTCTGGAACTGCACAATGTACAGTCCAATCTAGCTGCTGACTGCTCGAATTGTGCAATTCGTAATTCCATCTAGGAGTGAGTGTAGGCTCAAGGACTGCATTGTATAATTTTCTCGGCCAGCAGTCACACTCCGTAAGAAATGTGAAAAACAGTCCTAGAGGACAATGCCTGGGAAGAAATGTGCATTTCTAGAGAGGAAGACAGAGCCCTCCTTCCCCTAATTGTGTAATGTTGTCTCAGTGAAGGTAGTGTCTAGGCCAAGGTTGGGTAGACTCACCGACAGGCAACTAAAAGTGAATGTGAATGTGAATTCATGGTGATACTTAGTGTAAGCATAAGTGAATGATCGTGCATGAAAACGGTGAATGACAGATTAAGAAAATGGAACAACATGCATGTGGGTGAGGTGACTCGTCGAATCGGTGACCGTTTGTGAAAAACAGTTTCATGCATGCGACAATAGTGAAATGTTAATGAAAACTAAAATGGTGCTATTATAAGCTAGCATGTATAAAAAATACATCAAAAACTCAATGAAATCAAGCAGACAACATCCATACAAAGCCAAACACAAAAGGTGCCATAAATATGACACAAGACATGGAATTCAGGCTTATCCCAGAATAGCTGAGATGAATGTGCCAATAGCTCCTAGATGTGATGTGGGATATCAGAGATGCAAGGTTGATGTGAGGAATGAGCTCTGCAGCATCCGGTTGATGAGTTTGATAATATCGAGGTTGGTATGTGCATGCCATAAATATAGGGAAAGCGACACTTGGTGGGAGGTTTCTGAAATGATCCTTGCATGTAACCTCCAACTGGCAAAAATAAATCCCTGAAACAAGGAATTCCTTTGCATGCTGCCTTGGGAGAAGTAGCCCAGGAATGCAAGTCTATTTTGCTCAGTCTCGAAGGGAACTAGTCAACTCAGTTGCACATGCAAGAGACTACTCAATTGCTGGGATAAAATGTGCATTTCTGGTTGGGAGCTGGGATGGCTGTTCAGAATATTTGTGCAATTTATGGGCAAAGAAAATGACTGTTGCCCAGACTTGTGAAAATTCTAGGCTGAGCAGCCCAACTGGGAAGGATTGCGTAGCTTTCTGGGCAAATCTTGCTCAACAGAACTACGCAATTTCGGGACATAGTAGGCTTCATATGAGGATTGCACAATTTTTGGAGGGAAGGTTGGTTGCCCTCCAGATTTGCACAAATTGTTTAAGGAGCTGCTCAGCCTACATCTCGACCAAATATGGAGGAACAACTTGTGAGGGTAGAGCATAAAGGTTTGATCGACAAGCTGTCTTTCTGCAAGAAAATCATTGGAGCTTGTGTACTTGACGAAGCAAGACATGTTGTTGTGAAGGTTGGTAGGGAGGCTCCAAAATGAAGCTAAGGAAAAATTCTGGAGGGTGTTTGTAGCCGCTACAACACTTGGCGACACACTGGTAGAACTCTAGCTCTCTAAATGGACCTTGTTCATGAAAACCAAGTCTAACACCTCTGGAAGTATTGCTCAGTTCTCAGCTTCTCTTGGTTTCCACACTACATTAATTGTGTGATGTGGCATCTGCCAAGCTCTTGGTCGATTGAAACACATTCCAAGCCTAGTCATCACAGTTGTTTCGATTGGGGTTAATGGGTATATTGGTGCATAAGCATTATAGTTGTCAGAGTCTTAGTTTTATCTCTCGTGTTTCTCTGTTGCCATCAGGCCTGGTTAGTACCCTGATGGAGTCACATAGGAACACAAGTGTTGATGTATAAAAGATGTCTTTTTAACTCCTAATTATCTTCACATTAATTATCAATCCGGGTAAGTCTTTCTATTTCAAGAGTGTACACAGTATGTGGCGGCTATTTAACTCAAAGAGTAATGCTTCTAAATTGTAGTACAGTTCTTTCAAATATAAGAGTAAATGGATGCAACAAGTAAACTCTAATTGAAATTAAAAGACAACTCAATCCTCTAATGAAACTAAATCAGACATTCATTAAAGTAACAACAAACATCATTCAAGGATACAGTAGTAATAACTCATTCCTCTTTTAACTGATTTAATTTAAATCAAATGCAATCATCAATAACCAATATAATCAGTAAACGATCCCAATCTGAGAGCTTTGATAGTGATAGTCAATGTTCTTTACAGTTGATAATCTTAAACAGAATACGCAATTGAACAACTGAATCTGAGATAACAACAAACTGAATCAAGAACACTACTACAAATTACAAAAAGTAGAACGATTATGTTAAGACAGGAAAGTAAGAAACAACAAAGCGATACAATTGCAGAAAGTAGAAGTTCAATCAAACCATTACACTGCGGAAATAAAAAATGCATGATACAGGAATAACAAGTGACTCCACCAGGGCCAAGCCGTTAGCTACTAGTGAACACCACTGGATTACTTCAGTAGATGTGAAGGAGCAACAACTGCTTTTATATATTAATCATTGCAAAATCGTTACAGCCAGTTCGTACTCTGCTTCAATAGCGAGAGTCGATGATCAAAGTTAAAAATACAATAGTAATTCTCTCATTAATTCTCTGTCCTCCCCTCTGCTTAAAATCACTTGCATTTTATAATGGCAAAGAGGTAAAAAGATAAACAGTAACAATGATCCCTTAGGATCAAGAGATCTCGAGCGATTCGTGCAATTTTCCACTTTAGTCTTCTTTCCCTTCAAGCGTTGACCCCTGTGATCAGTTTTGTCTTTATCTATAACTACCATGCTCCTCCTTTGGCTTGATGCTCTTTCATTGTTCCTTGGTTAGGGAACAATAGTTGTCCCTTTTTGTCTTTTTCCTGCACAAAGAAGGATAGCGATCGGCTAAATTGTAATTTCAGTTACTTTCCTCATTCTTACCATAATCCTTTGATGTTCTAACATTTTAGGATATAGAAGGGATATAACTAAAAGAAAATGATGATGAAATAAATAACATATGCATACCTTTTCCATGACTCAAGATACTCCCCTCCGTACCCTTTTTCATGTCCTCATGAAAACCATGTAGTTTGTGTGCAAAGCAGTCAAGGAATAAGCTGCAGAAGGAATGTCATAAAGTGGTCTGAAACCATGATTTTTGGCTAAGAGCTCAAGGATGGGCCCTATCTACCCTTCAGGTAATTCATAAATAGCTTTATAACCTTCAGCAAGGTACCAAACAATAGGGCTACAAAACCGATAGCCAAGCTAATAAGGACCCTCCCTTAAGATAAGGTTGTTGTAAGTAACAAAGCAGTCTGCAACAAGCTTAAAGTTTTTATAATTGAATGACTCCTTGTTTTGTACATTAGTATTAGAAACTATCCATCTGAACTTAGTTGCAGCCAAGGAGCTTTCTTGAATAAAGAGGAAGTATTCTACTCCCTTCTAGACAATCTCCTTGTGAATGGGCCCTGAGATTTTGATAACTCCTTCCTTCTTCATCAGACTTTTGTGACTGCCCAACATTTGTAATGGGTTCTTTGGTTCACCTCTGACCCACAGGTCCAGTCCATTTTCCTGCCTATGGAAAGTGGTATGAGCCTTGAACCATTTCAATTGATTAATAGCAAATGAAATGAAAGCGTGGAATTATACATCTCCTATAGAAGGACTAGGGTTCTTTTCAATTTCTTCTTCTAATATAAAATTGTGTAAATAAAATTCACACAACATCCTCTATACTTTTATCCCATGATGCTTACAACAGTTTATAAAGTTGTTTAAAGAATTTTTGGCGAAATCACATAAATATTCTTTTGTCGACGTGTTTCGAACCAACCAGTGTGGTTCATCGTCAGGACAAGTTGAAGATCCAATCCAACTTAGCTTGTTAAATAGTATGTGCAGAGACTCCAACGGCTATATTGCCAACGACTAATTTTGACCTAATGACCCAAGTCAAACCAATAATATTCTTGTTATATTTAATTATTATTA
>APFE031212614.1:0-15997 GCA_000404065.3 Pinus taeda | reverse complement strand
CGTCAGTAGGAAGCTGGTTTGGTGAAGAACATTTTACATATGTCAGAGTTTTTGGTAGTGAAGCCAATCCCCATGTCCTTCCTTTTTACGTTCCTGATAAATTGTTAGCTCGAGAAATTGCCTACCAACTCTCAGCTAAGAGCACCACATCGACTCTTAGGAATAAGCAGAAAAGAGGCTGACCAACTTTTCCTCTCAGATGTGGGGTTTTCACCCTGCATGATTTAAAGCATGCGGAAAAGGAAGCCATGAAAATTCAAGCCCTACATCTTCCTATACTCCCAAACAGAGCATATGACCCCAGGAAATATGCATACGTTGCTCTTGAACATGCCAAACTATCAATGTTTGAGCATAAAGAGGACATTTTTGATGACATATTTACCTCAGCAGAATCAATTGGTCAGGCCAGAGAGATTGCTAAAACAAGGTATAATGACGAGGGATTATCAGAATTCAACAGGCTCAGGCAGCAGAGGTTGAAAACTCTGCCCCTGGACTTAATAATACCGACCAAAGCGTCATCTTCAAGCGAGCCTGGTGAGCAACGACAGAAAGAAACCCCTGCTAATAAGCAGGAGGAACAATTGAAGAAAAACCAAGAAGATAAGCTGAGAAAAGAGCAGGCAGAGCGTTCAGCTAAAGAAAAAGCAGAACGCTTAAGGAAGCAAGAGGAAGACAGAGTTAGAAAAGAGCAGGCAGAGTTACGGCAGAAAGAACAGGAACAACAAGAGAAGGAGAGACAGGAACAATTGCTTAAGGAGTTGCAATCCAAGCAGAATACCCCCGATATTAATAAAGGTACCGATACAGACCCTGAGCTGCAAAAGGAATGGCAGCATTTTAGTACCATTATCGGCGGGACTAAAGATTCACAGAATACCGACACTCCGATAAGCAGCGGCATACAAGCAGAAGGTTCATCCCAGGTTTTAAGTACAACCACCGGCCCACCCAAAAGTATGAATGTAGAGATTATTCCAAAAGGTCCTAGCGACCAAATCACCCTCCTGGTAGAAGACATTCCTCCACTGAACGTCTTCTACAGCCCTAAGCACAGAGCAGTAGTAAAAAGATCAAGGAAAAGGCAGAGGCTTGATCAACCTCCCCTTTTTCCTGAACAATCACTAACGGGCAATGTAGTCTGGAGAGAGAAATTTGACCCCTCTGACGACCTGACCAAATTATCACAATATGCGGGAGCCTATTCGGCTGCCACTATTGACAAAGCTTCAGAGGTAGCAGTTCTCTTAAAAACTAAAGACCAGGAGATTTTGAATCTTCAAACGGAATTAGCAGATGTCAGACAGAGGGTGATACAAGCAGAGCAGCAATCAACGGGACACCAGCAAGAGACAGCGCGCATCAACGAACAGCTATCGGAACAACAGAAAATCAACGAGCAATTGATGCAACAGTGGCAGGAGGAGAAGCAGGCGATCACTCAGGCATCTATCCAAAAGCAGAGCGAGCTAACAGAGGCATTGGAGCATCTTAAGATAGCAAATGAGCAATCTTTACAAGTTAAAGATGAATATATTGCTCAAATTACAGCACAGTTGGAAGCCATAAAGGGAGAAGCGCAAATAGAAGAATTTAAAAAAGAGGCAATGATAATTAATAAAGCGCTTGTATCTCAAGTTAAACTTTTAGCACAATCCCTTTCTCAGGCAGAACCACTCTGTGAATTGGCTGCGACTGTAAGTGATCAGGTGGAGCAGATTAGAGCAGAATATAATCAAGCTGAAGGAGATATATCGGACTATCTTGAATGGCAAGATTCAAAGTCAGGTAAGCAAGCCAATCCACCTCGAATATTGGAAGTCCACAAAAATATATTGTTTACAGAATGGCAGGGACAAATATTGAAGGCAGAAAGGGCAGCATCGAGATGTACATTAACCGCTGGTAATTTGGCTGATCTAGTAAATGATACTTTATATCAGGCCAATATTACTTCCCAATGCACGCCTGGAAAAATCACTACTGCATATACATTGGAACAAACATGCTACCCCGAGTTAGAAAACAGAGCAAGATTGATTACCGCGGTTAAAACTTTAGACACGGATGCATATTGGCGGTTTCTAATCAAGCCGCATAAACAAAGATCTGCTCTCAAGTGCCTTACCGATGCCATGCAATATATGATCCCCGAGATCCAGGACTCCACCTATGCTGCCCAGCTCACTTCCAGGCTCAACAAACCTCCGGAAGTTGAGTCGATGCTCGCTGTTAATCAGCTCAGCTACACAGGAAAGAGGCCGACAGAGTGATTCATCGCCCAGCTCCTCCGATCATCAGCAAAATAGGGAATAGAATTTATTGACATCAGATTAGTTAGCTTTTCTGTTTTGATAGATATTTTAGATTAGTATAGTATTTATAGACCCTTTCATGCATTTAGAAAGGGTCGTAAAATTTTGTATAAGACTTATCAGATTGAAGTTTGCACTACTGTGCTTCAGCCTATATTCTTTTATGAAACTCGACCACCTGCTTTTATTTTAACGGAGAAGTTTCTTGATTCAATTGTGCACTACTGTCGTTGATTCAAAGGTTGTTATGCGTTGAAGTAGAAGTCATACATAGCAATTCATATCGGGAGTGACTTACAATTCAAATGGTATTTTTATCTTTGATTTGAATTCATTCTGTGTATTTGATTTCACTGTGTAATTACTTTCTGCTATCATTATTTGTATGCATGTGTATCAACAGGAAATCTTGCTCATACCACTATTGGATGACCACATGATCTGCCTTATTATTTAATCATGTATGCGTTAATGGTATGAACCTTTAAAGTTTTGTAGTATCGCTTTAATCACTGTATCTAACTATTTAGTTACAGTAATCTTGAATGATTTAATATCTGTATTTTGAGAATGCTGTTATCTACATAATTGTATTTTTAGAATATAGAACATCAAAAGCTACGCTTTAGAAGTTTAATTAGATTCCCGGGATAGTTTTAGTTATTTATATTTCTGTCAATAGTTTTAGTCATTCACCTATCACTACTATTATTCTCAAAGTCTTCATTCATCCCATTTATCTATTGCTGGGAAACTGGTCCCATTATCCCCAGTCGGAGCCACTACACCAAACGGAAAAGGAGCTGCACTAAGGTCCGGACCGGGTGGTTTCCCTCAATGTTGATGCAACGATTTTCGGGGCGTCAACAGGTCCCAACATGGGAAACATTACAGGCAAGGTTTTTAGCTGGGCCAGGGTGATGCCCTCTATGCAAATCTGATGCGGAAACCATCAGTCATCTCTTCACAACCTGTGTTTTCTCAAGAAAGATATGGGAGGAGGTCACGGTTTTGCTTAAGATAAAAGCTCAGTGGGGGCATGACCCCTTAGATGCTGCTTGGAGGAAATGGTGGCAATCCTATCTGGAAGGGAACTTGAGAAACCTCCCCCTTATTTTATGTTGGGGAGTATGGCTTGCTAGAAACAAGAGTCTGTTCCAAGATAAGGACACACCTACTTCCATTATTGCCACTAATATCACAGCCATATACACTGCCTTGCCTCCCCCTGAGGACAAAAAACCCAAATCAAAACAAAAACCTATCATTATACAGGAGGGCATTCTTTGTGGGTTCTTTGATGGGGCTTCCCAAAACAATAGAGCTGGAGCTGGCATGTGTATTCACATCAATCCGGATCACTCTTTAAAAGCTTCTGTTGGGTTGGGTATAGGCACAAATAACTATGCTGAATTATCGGCCTTACGATACCTTTTATGTTGGCTCCATCACAGAAACATCAACTCTATTCAGGCTTTTGGGGATTCACTAAATGTTATAAACTGGGTCAATGGAACTGCATCTTGTCAAAATCAGATTTTGAAGACTCTTGTTGAAGAAATTTCTTTTTTGAAGACATATTTTAACAGGTTTTCGATATGCCATATCAACAGGGACAGGAATGAGGAAGCAGATCAGCTATCTAAGGCTGGTCTACAACAAGATCCGGGCAGCTGGACAGTAGAAGAGACCAGACAGGGGCAGTCTTACATATCATATCAGCCTCCATATGCTCAGCCTTTTTGATCACAGTTTTATTATCTTTTTTGACAGATCACTTCTCGGTTATATATTTATGTTTTTGTATATAATCTCCATTATAGTCTTTTTTCTCCAGTATACAGTTTTCAGCAAACAGACTTTTTATATATATATTTTTGTATATATCCACATGGTTTCAGACTTATAATTTTTGTTGTAAGGGGTTGTTTTTCCTTCGTTGAAGGAGACCCCAGGTTTCCTTGTGTTGCTATGAGTTTTAACTATGCCTCCAACCGGGAGGAAGACTATTACAGGTTCTCTAAACAACAGAACAGCTCCATGATTTTTGAGTAGATTCAGAAACATATGAGCCAGCAGTATGGCTTATGACCAATTTGTATGTAAACTTTTTATAGTATCTTAATAAAAAGTTTTGCTTTTTTCCTCGGAAAAAGCATACACAAAATCTCTAATTGCATAATGCAAGTTTTTCTCTTCAATTCCCTTAGTGTTAACATGAACAAAAGGAAACTAATGCAAATACAATCAATTAATCTTTTGCAAGAATGAAGACTTTATGACATTTCCTTTTCGAAAGAAATGAAGGCTTTACGACACTTTCTTTTCAGCAAAGATTAATTGAATATAAGCTAATTTTGACAATGAATTGATAATGATAAAGAAATAATTTAAGAAACACTGAAAAATCAAGCCCAAAGTAGGGCTAAGAAGAGAAATACAAATTGATTTTAGAACCACAAACATCATTGTTATTTCAGCAAACAACAAGAGAAGAAACTTTGGAAAAATCATACCAAAGCAGGGGTTTTTAGCATAAGAGGGATCAATACAAGCCAAAGAGGGAAATAGTGCACTAGAATGCATTGTCTCTAAGGCAAGGGTTGCTCTGCAGTGCACTGTGTCAGAACAAACACTGCAGTGGTGCCATAGTGTCAATTGAAGGGATATTTAAGCAAATTTTTTTGACTAAAAACACTTCAATAAGACTGAAATAAGATCAATAAAGTTAACTTTACTAGGGTGTAATATGATTAGGATAATCCACAAAGAATGACAGTTGTTTGCTAGTATGGTTGCTAATTTGTTACATGGAATTTGCATCTACGGAAAAACACATCTTCCCTAGGTGGGTGACTACACCTAGAACAACATAATGAAAATAGCTTAACATTTTGTTATAGAAGATAGATGAGATGGAAGAACTTACTTGTTGCCTTTTGCTTCCTAAATCTCTTTTGAATCCCTCCCATCACTCCCACTTGAACTAAATATGCTCAAAAGGTACTTGCATCAAGAGAAACAGAAACAAGAAACGATCAAAGCATACATGATCTATCAACTATAAAACAATGGAATTGAATACATTGAAACACATAATGATCACCGATATGAAAAATTATATGAGAAAAGGAATAAGCTCTTTATTAATGTAGAAGGAAGAGTATTACCCAATACAGTTTGATTCTGTGCCACTCCTTCGGCTTCAGTTCTACCCTTGCCACATCGAAAGCTCAACACTCCAGCAACATACCATTGCTTAACATAAACTCAATCCTCAAACCAACATAATTTCCTTACAAACTTCAGATTCTAGCCCCTTGATCACTATGATGAGTGCTCAATTTATAGGAAATGGAGGTGGTTTTTTCATAAATGACGGTTTTGAATGGATTTCCAATCTTGGAGTTAGTTTCCATGGAGTAAGGGAGGATAGGATAGGAGGTTAATGGATCCTTAACCTATCCAATTTCGAGCTCATACGAGGGGATAAGAGATGGGAACCTTCTAGAGTCATCTAAAATGAAGGAATATTCCCAGAACCCTATGCAAATTTTGCTCAATCTCACCTAGTGTAAGACGAAGAGGGCTTAAGTGCACTGTAGTGCAAGCCACAGTGGCCCTGCCTACTCTGCAACACACTGTCTCAAGGCTTGAGCTACGTTGGTGTCCAAGGTGGAATTTGAGGAAGGCTTCAGGCCATTAAAATTTCATAGAAGGAGGAATTCAATGACTTGACTTACCTAGGGCATGTAACAATTAAATTAGGGTTTTATGAGCCCTAAAGGTAATGATCTGAATGTTGGTAGTGATGTGCCCAAATATACCTATAATAGAGGGCTTGTCATTTGGGGGGATCATCACATCAATGAAGGTCGTCCAAATTATAGTATAAACTCATCTACAAGGAGCTCGACCAACCTGGAATGTGAGGGAAAAGTGTCGAACTCTCTAGTCTTCTCTCCAGGTCATTTTGTGGCTCTAGCAACCATGGATTCCATAGCAGAACAAATTCAATATATCAGGTTAATATGACTATTATTCATGACCACATGTATGAAGAGTGAAAAGAATTAGTTTTATATATGAATGGAATCCAGTTTAGTTAGAATGAGATATTGGAGTAGTTGGATAGCCTCTATCGAAGCCATCAAAGAATAAATGACCATCTTCGCATCCTATATGCTCGGGTGGAACATATTGATTTTCATATGCATGAACATGTTGGATATTTTGTATCTCCCCCTGTACTCCATCTCCATCCCCCTCCTTGATATTATGTTGTCCATTTTTGTAATCTCTTTGTCCACCTTAAGCATTGTGTGGCTACTAAGCCTAGCGGAAATGAAGTATGTAAATACTTATCTATGACACCCTCCAGCACCCAATTCCAACAAGTTCGATAGGAATGAGGAAAAAGAGGTCATTAAGACATCTTATGTAATCACTATTTTTCTTGAAATCTAATGAAAGAATTTTTACCGACAAAAACAAACAAAGTGCGAAAAGAGATTGAAAAGATGAAGGAGAACACAAAACTGGATATAGTTTTATTTTTACATATACGAAAGAGAATATGGAACTTTATGAGAAATACAATAGGAAAAAGTTTAAATATGTTAAATAAATTTGTATATCAATAATTAGATGATAGTTTCTCTTTTTGTTAATAAGTTATCGAGACATTATTGAGACATATTTGAGTCCTACTTACTTCTTGTTTGTATAAATAAATTATTTCGATATCAATAGATTAATTTTTGTGGTGGATTTTATTCATGGGCCTATCTACAGTGTTATCAGATCATCAATGAATTTATAAAATCTAAAGCTTTGATTGGACTAGTGTGGCTACTAGGATTTCAACCTATTCAATAGAGACTTGCAAAGAATTTTATGCATTTTGTACAAGTTTATAATGAGATACCCAAAGCTCATGTTTTCACGAGTTCATGCCCACACCTTAATCATGGTGGTTAGACTTTTCAATTTCATCATGAGTTTGATGATACTTGGTTAGGCTCCTTACATAGATGAGAATTTACTCTTGCTCATTAGGATTCTATTAGTATCGAAATTTTCTCGAAGGAGGAGCTTGGCATCAAAGGGGAAAATGAACTAGCCATTGTAGTTGATGAATTTGGTGTCTATGACTAACTTGTCATTCAGAAAATTTGGTTGTGTGTGTGCAGTGAGGTGTGTAGAGAGGTACATGGTAAGGTCATCAAATCCATAATCCATTCTCCCCACCACAAACAAAAATAATTCAGAAGCTATTGAATGTTTCCATTGGAGTGTAAGTTCCCTCTCTATGACATGCTTCATATCTTTTAATTCCTACAATTTGAATGTCATTACTATGTTTCTTTGAGCCATTTAGATCTGTAGGTATTTATGAATAAGGTTTCATTTTTAAATATGGGCCTATTGTGAGGTGCAAAAGGGGTTGACATCTACTACCACTTATCCGCGTGGCACTTCCTTTTCCTGAATTTATGGTGTTGTTAATAGAAATAAATGTTGAAGCTCTAGACATCTATCTTTTACTAAAGGGAGTATCTATTGTTTGGATTTTTTGGTTAATAAAAGCTTAGGAAATCGATAAGAATCTTTAAGCTCCGGTGATAAAAAAAATTGATTAATTCCAAGAAAATTAGACTTTTGAATAGGCTTATTTCATTTTGGTGAAGGCCAACTGAATGAAATTCCATTTCAGACATAAGAAGGTAACAAAAATTCTTGAGGGGTCTTTCTGCTATTTACTAAGTTAGTTTTGGATACCAAATATTTTTTCAAATATAAATTATTTGATCTCCATAGTAGGTGATGTTCTTAGTGGTAAGGAAAATTACCAAGAATGGTTTTCAAAAGTAAAAAATACTCTTATTTTTAATGATTTATGGGAAGTTGTTTGTGAAAGTAAGGATAGCAGTGACCCAGAACAACCTAAATATGAAAAACAACTTGCAGTTTAGAAGAGTAAAGATAAAATGGCATATTTTTATTTATGATTTTGTAATGAAAGAGGTAAGTCGACATATTATTTCCAACACCACTACATTTGAAGCATTAAAGCAATTCAAATATCTTTATGACTCCCATTCAGAGCTGGAAATCATACAATTATTGATGAAATTATTTAACTTGCAATTGAAAAATAATGATCCAATAAATTTAGACTAAAAAATTAAATCCATTTATCATGATATTCATACCAATAGTGTTAAAGTTAATCTACAACTCATTTCATTCATTAAATCCCTATACCCCACTTATTGACACTACATGGAGAACCTTCAAGCTAGTGAACAAATGAAAGCTATGACATTTCACAAAATTGTAGAGAAAATTGTAGAGAGAGAGAGAGAAATCCTTTCAAAAGAAGGAGTCACTTACCAATTCTAATGTTGAAATTTTGTGTCTTATACAAAAAGAAAAAAAGTATCAAGGGGAATATAATAGAAATATAAAAAGTAGCCAAGGTCATGGTAAGAAATACTCTAGAGGTAGGGGGTAATGATCATGAAGGTGATAGGTAGAAAAAGAATTTTCGTAATTATAAAAAACCTTTAAATTGTTATAGATGTGGTAAACTTGATCATACTGCTCCCCATTGTCACACTCCTTGGGATAAGAAGAGTGAGGAAAAAGAGAAGGCACCTCCATATAAAGGAAAACCACCTGAATCTGCCCACTATATTCTTGCACATTGTAATTTTAATATAACTGCTGTTTTTGGCACTACATTTTCCTCTTGTCAACAAGACACTTAGATATTAGACACTAGAGTGTCTTGTCATATGAGCTTCAAAAGATATTTATTTGAAACATTTAGTGATCATATTGATGGAGTAGTTTATTTTGTTGATAAATCACAAATAAAGCCTTCAAGAATTGGATCTATTTGACTAAAAATAATAGGACTAGTCGAGCATGATGTTCTTTACACTCCTTAATTTCAAAGAAGTTTGATGTCACTCATACATTAGGAAACAAGAGAATTTTATACGTATATCTCATGGTATAGTTTAAATCCATAGTTCATCTAATAATGTGATTGTTACGACTGGTGTTGAAGAAGACAAAATCTTGAAATTCAAAGGAACATTGTCTTCTACATTCAATATTCATCATTTGATTCAACAAAGTGATACTTTGTATTTTAGTTTGTTTTTGCATGATCGTTTAGGCCATAAAAATTATGATAGTATCAAGATTGTGAATCAACAATGCAATAAAGGGGTTCCTACTATTCCAATAAAACTTACTTCATGAGATGCTTGTATTTTAGGGAAGCATTGTAAGAAGACTTTTAAAATCTCTAATTCTAGAGCTTACAGGTAGTTAGGTCTCACACATTCGAATTTATCTAGGCTCATGCCTGTTCCATATGTTAATGGTAAAAAATATTTGCAGACTTTCATTGATGAATACAAGTGGATATCTTGGGTTTATTTGTTGAAAGAAAAATCTCATGTTTTTTCAACTTTTAAGAATTTACATTTATGGATTAAAAATGGAACTCAACTTAAGATTGGAACTCTACGATATGATAATATTGATGAATACAAATCTCATGATTTTGAAAAGTATTTTCAAGATAGTGGCATTAAGCATAAAATTACAATTCCTCTAAATCCACAACAAAATGGTGTTGCAAAGCGTACGAACAAAACATTTCTAAATATGGTGAGATTAATGATGTTTTTTAAGAATGTTAGTTTTATTTTCTCGGGAGAAGTAATACTTTTTGTAGTCTATATTCACAATTATTTTCCCTATTATGTCATCAATAATAAGTATAATTTTGAAATGTGGTATAATCCTCTTCTTGTTGTTCAACATTTTAAAGTTTTTGGTTCTCTATTCTATGCATATTCCTAAACATCAATGCAACAAATTGGGTGCCAAGAGTCATAAATGTATTTTCATGGGATATTTTAATATTTCCTTAGCTTACCAATTGTATGATGAGGAGAACAAGAAAGTCATTGTTTCAAAAGATGTAATTTTTCTTGAATTTGTAAAGATGATTCCACTGTTGATTAAACACTCAGTTATTTGGATAAATTCACTTCCAATTTTTTTATTATGAATGGGATAATGATACTCCACATCCCGAAGGGGGGATTGACATTCTAGATCAGTCTGTGGATTTTCCTTCAATAAATTTGCCATCTTCAATAGAGAATGAAGGAAAATTGGATGATGATAATCTTTTTGCAAGATTAGAAACTGCTCTTGAAGATCTAGTTCTTTAAGATGAGCAACCACCAGAGAAACCACTATGAAGATAAACATGGATCAAAATTTATAGGAAGTTCTACTAAACAATACGATTGTGAATTTAATTTTTCTACTCCTAATGAAAAAAAGGCATGTAGAGTTTAGTAGGTCCTCCTATTTGCATTAAACTTGTTGGATATAAGTGGGCTTTTAAAATTAAATATAAGGTAGATGCTTCACTTAAAAAGCACAAAGCAAGGATTTTAGCAAAGGCATATGCACAAAAATAAAATTTTGATTATACAAAAACATTTTCTCCTACAAACTAATGGGGCACTATTAGAACTTTATTTTCTCTTGAAACTAAAAAACATTTCATACGGATGTAAAACAACTTTTTAAAATGGATATTTAAAGAAGATGTATATATGTTTTAGTGAGAAGGTTTTTCTGTTAAAGCAAAAGAGAAAGAGATATGTAAATTGATAAATGCTTTGTATGGTTTGAAACAAGCGTCTCATGCATGATATGAGAATTTTAATGAACATATTCTCAAATTGAATTCTAAGCATTTCAACCTAGATGCCACAACTTTGTTTGTTAAAAAAGTTGGAAGATCAATTGTATATTTAGTTTTCTATGTTGATGATTTACTTATCACATGAAATAATGATGATTATATAGTATATGTTGAAAGGGAGCTACAAAAGGTTTTTGATATGGCATATTTTGGTTTAATTTATTATTAATTAGGAATTAAAGTTGATGAGAAACCTTAGCATAATTTTATTTCTCAGAAAAAATATATTAGACAATTATTAAATAAATTTGGAATACATGATTATAATCTTTTTTCTACTCCAATGGAGAAAAATCTAAATCTTACAAAGTACATCTAAAGATACAACAAAGTAATGACAACTTGCTTGAGTTTAAATTTTCTTACTACTATTCATCTGAACATAGCTTTTGTTGTAGGAATACTCTCCAGTTTTATGCATCAAATCTATGAAGGTCATTGGATGGTAGCAAAATAAGTGCTCAAATGTTTAAAAGGCACTCATTCATATGGGTTCAAATATTCCAAAGTTTCAAACTTCCATCTCACCAGTTATTCAAATTCTTATTTTGATTGAGATAAAGATCATGGGGTGTCTACTTGTGGTTACTTGATGAATCTTGGATCAACATTTATCACCTGGAGATAAAGAAAAGAATATGCTTATGTTGATTCTACCATTGAAACCTAATATATTGCAGAAACACGAGCTATAAAAGGAATGATTTGCCTTTGCAAAATACTTGAAGATTTGAAAGAGAAACAAAAGACCTCAACCCCTCTATTTGTTGAGAACTCTTCTGCAATTCAATTGGCCAAGAATCCTAAAATTTATGATCGAAGCGAACATATCAACACCATATATCACTTGATTCAACATTATGTAGAGGTCAAACTCATTCACCTGACACATTCTCCTAATTCAGAGAAAATTACAAATCTCTTTACCAAACCATTGGGACGTGAAAAGTTTGAAAAATCCAAAATATTACCTGGTACGTCACATGTCCCATCGGATTAAGGGGGAATGTTAACTAATAGTTTGGGATCACTTTTTATATTATTCATTGGATGATAGTTTCTATTTCTGTTTCTGTTAATAAGTTATTGAGAGGATTTTAGGATATAACTTTCTCCCACCTACTTCTTATTTGTATAAATAAACGATTTCAATATCAATACATCAATTTTTTTGTAGAGTTTAAAAGTAGAAGGTAAGAGGAATAAATAATGATTTATGGTCATTGAAGATGTAATATAATTGAAAAGACGAAAGAGAACGTGGAACTTGATAAAATGATATTTATACATAGTAATTAAATAGATGAATGAAAACATGGAACTTGATATAGTCTTATCTCTACATATTTCCTTCTTTATATGTGAATAAAATGTGTAAATTTGTTTAATTTTTTGTTTTTTATTTTAAGTATTTAGATGATAGTTTAAATAACAAACTAATAAAATGTGTAAATTTGTTTAATTTTTTTGTTTTTTATTTTAAATATTTAGATGATAGTTTAGATAACAAACTAATTCATTTAAGTAGCATGTGAGTTCTTTAATCCTCAATTCTTATTTTATTTTATTTATTGCATTTTATATTCATAATCAAAATAAAATTTATATTAATATTTCTTTTTATTTTTTCCCATTATTACAATTGTATATTACTAATCAAAATAAAATTTATAATAAAAAAAATTACATCAATTTCCAGATTTGGACTAACCCAATCAACGTTGGTCAAGCAAAATTAACCCAATTAACCCAACTAACCCAACTAACCCAACAACTGTAATAGATAACTTCCCAAAATCCTCAGTAACAATTAAGCAACTAGTCAACGAAATTAACCCAACAAACCGTAATAGAGCAAAACTTCCCAAAATCATCAATAACAATTAACCAATTAATCAACAAAACTATTACTGCTGCTACTGCTATTTTTTACATAAATTACAACACTACCATATTTTAATAACGAAATTGTATGGTTATTTAACCACACTTTAGTTACACCCAACCCAACCCTCGAATGGTTTCATGTGAAACCTAATACCCTCAGCCAACTGAACTTTCAATGGAGGCTATATGGAGGCTATAGGTCTTATAAATTGAAAACCAAATCATCAAATTTCAAATACGAATAAAAAATTCATCAAATTCCAAATACCAAAGAAATTATTTTCCCTCTACTTCTTTGTTTCCCACATGCCCAAACTCCCATTCCAGATAAAAATACTATTCAAATTTTAAGCATATTTCCTTTATATTTTATTTAATATACGTAAAAATTCATATATAAGTACGATATTTAAAAAAAATATTTAGTGAGTGTAAGGAAATATAGTAGCTTCATACCTACTAATTAAGAATTAATAAAGAGAGCAAAGATTATTATAAACTACAATAACTTTAAGTTAATGTGATTTTTTTTAAACAATAATAAAAAAATATTTTCATCACTTTATTTAAAAATAAACTTAAAATTTTATTAATGATTCTTATTAAAATAAATTATTAATTTATTCTATAGTCGAATAAACCGCAAAACGTTCATCGAATGATCTTGTAAAATGTGGCATTGAACGTCATACAAGCTTTTACATTATGCGTCAACAAAGTAACGTCATCCCGAGGAAGTGGGATCGAAAGTCATGAAAGTGTTTACTACAGGCTGGATAAAGGGTTTTTCTTCGGCGTACGTCAAACCATGTGATTATTAGTAGAACTCGGGCGACACGACCACTGGGCTTTCACATGGTTCATCATGGCCGTACCTTCACCGCACTGGATGAAACTATCGAGGTGTCCTAGGAGTAGGAGTAGTTGAGACTAGAATCTATATATACAATAACAAAAATCCAAAAAATTCCAAAAAATCAAGCTCTCGTTTACAATATTCCGTGCTTTTGATTTAATTTGTATCATTTTTCGTTTGGAATGGCCCCTTTAGCTTCTGATTTAATTTCTATCCCTTTTTCGTTTCGAATGGCCCTCAATGGCTTTTGCTCCAGTTAAGGAGCACATAGTAATAGCTCTTTCAGAGCAATATATGAAACGAATATATTCAAACCTTTCTCGGAAATATTGTTAAATCCTCATTCCTCACCATAATCAGCCTGCTCTGCGCTTCTAGACTTGGCAGCGTCTGGAGAGGTATATAATTAATTTTAAAAATAAATTAGTTTGTGCTATTTACAGTATTCCGTCTATTTGTTTTACTTCATCCCATTTTTTGTTTCCAATGGCAGATAATTGTTTTTGTTTCAATATAGCAAATTGGAATGTCTCTTGTACCATAAACAAAGAATCCCATACCGATATATAGTTAAACCCTAATCCTAGATGTATATATTTGAATTGTATCTTCACAGGCCATGGAAGAACAGAAACAGCTCTTATCCCGGTGGTTTCTGGAGCTGGAACAAGCTGAAGCAAGGCTGCTTCACCTCGAAGAGCTCTTGACAGTGACTCGCAAAGAACCAGACGAAGCTCGAGAACAACTATTGAAACTCGTGGCAGAATACTGCGATATGGTAACGAATACCCAGCAAACAGTCGTCATGTCTATAGATCAACTGGAGTGGCCCAACACCATGCCGGCCAGTGCAGACCATAATTTGGAGGATTATTCGACAATGCATTGCGATTCCTCTTTTCATTCCCCTCCGGAGCAATTCAGCCGGAATTCGACTTTCACTAACCCGTTCGACCTCGAACGAGGCATCAACCTCCATCGACTTCCGACTTCGTGTTCGAATCTCCTGGAGTCACAAGAGCATCCATTTTATCCCCAGAACGAGCAGCCGCTAGGTTTTGTCGAACAGCAACAATCCGAGCAGCTGCAACATGTCGAATCCCATTTCCTCGGCCCTCCTTCAGTTCTCAGCTGCACCGGGGCAGCCATGCCAGCCCATCAGCCAGAGCCACCTAAAGACAACTTTGAGGTGAGGCGGGGAACTTTGCCCGAGAGAGGTAAGCTGTTAGAGGCCGTTATGCAGGCCGGGCCGCTGTTAGAGACCCTGCTCTTGACTGGCCCGCTGCCTCAGTGGAAACACCCACCCGCTCCCCAAGATTTTGTGGAGATTCTCAGAATATCTATGTGCTCATCTCCTAATTCGCCGCTACCCATTGGTCCCTTGGTACATCATGTGCCCTTTCCGAAAGACCCCGCTGATCGTGTTCAGGTGAACCCTGCTGTTTCGTCTTCTCATCACAGCCTCCGCCCACGGACCAGAACTAACAAACCCCCGACTGCTGCACTTGTCACTTGTGCGCAGTCCGGGTCAGCAGCTGCATCGAACTCCTCTAAATTGTTGGTCGCCCCAGTGCTTAACTCACTGGACACTGCCTTCACAAGAGGCCGTATTTTAAATTTGCCAAAGATGCATTAAACCAATATAATTGTTTGTTTCAGCAGACATCAGAGGGTTCTGCAGGTTAAAGTCTCTAAGAACGACCGTCAAACCAAAACAATATTCATAACGTTCTAAATGGTTATTTGGGTTCGTCATTATTTCCTAGTGAACTCTTACATTTCATGAACTTCAGTAATCATTTTGTGGATCTGATCTATGCCATTTCATTCAATTTGTCTGGGTAATGTATGCAGTGATCTTCGATCGAAAATATATACAGTGCTATAGCAATAGTGGTTATGGCCCCTTCATGTAATGTTGGTTGTCTTTTTCAGTGCTCAAAGATATATATATTAGTGAATGTTAAATGTTGTAAATTAGTTAATGTTAAATGTTGCAAACTGGTTAATGTTATATGATGTAAACTACTTAGTCAGTCTAGCGCTTTGTCTTCGTGGTTAAAGTATGTGGAGCGTTTGTTACCTAGTTAGTGGTTAAAAATATGTGAGCATATTTAATCTCTTTAAATT
>APFE031212604.1:0-70973 GCA_000404065.3 Pinus taeda | reverse complement strand
TAGTTGATCTCTTAATTTACACAATTGTTCCTTCTCAAATTCTTTAGTCATCCTTTTCAAATTCTTCAATAATCCTCTATTGTATACAACTATTTCATCAAGCTTTCTAAAGCTTTAGTATATTCCTAGAATACAAAACTAAAATGATATCTTGTTCTTTAACAATTCATTTTATGCATGGTTGAGAGAAAAATGCATATTATGCTAATTGAGGAATTTTTTTCGCTTGTCGAACTTATAGTATTGAATTTAACACACTAACACTTTACAAAAATGAACTAACAATATTCATGATGAAAATAACAATATGGAAGATTTATCTGCATAATGAAGGCAATATGGGAGATTCCAATCACGTTCCAAAGCATTTTTTAAAATGTGGATGTGACAAAAGGTTCTTGTGGAAGGTGTTGTTTGTATATGGGAAATTTCTTGATCATTGTGTATAATCCTAATGTTGATAGATATGTCTACTAAGTGGTTCCAGGTAATGGGGCATTGATTTGAGCGTTCAATATATTTTTATTCTTTATCGAAGTATTCTTTTGTTGTATTTGTGTTCTTCAATTTATGCCTTACGGCGTTTCCTTTGCAACATCTGGTGCAAATGCTAGTTAAGAATAATATTATAATTAATAGTATTAAATATAATATTGCATTATTAATAGTATTGATATTGGCTTATATATTAATCCTATTGACGTTTATCAACCACATTTATATTAATATAAATGTGGTTGTGCTAGTAATAGCAAGAGCCATGTGGTGGCAATGCCACTACTTTTGCCTTTTTGTACATTTCCACCACGAGGAATTTGTTGTACGAAAGTTCAAGCTAAGACTTAGACCCTTAAAGGAGTGCAACAACCCCTACTCCCTACAACACTGCTACTGCCACAATGAACTCAAGCTCTTTACCTCACCATATGGAATTGATAGAGGCCCAAATCCTATCCATCCAATGCAAAAATTCTTGCAAATGAAGAAATTCATAGAGAAGCAAATTATTTAGAGAATGTTTCCTCTAACCAACATAGAAGTGAAGTGCAGAAAGCTCGTGGGAAAGACCGAGAAATAGAAAAAACAAAGAAGTAAACAACCACAAGGGAAAGAAACAATTGGTTCCTCATATTCCCAAACTAAAATAACAACAAACTATGATGGAGTCAAAGGGCAATGAATATTCAGAGTCAGTCTTGCATTGAAAATTATAAGGAAATAGTAATGATTGTTGTCCTTTGGGCATGTCTACATATGAGCAACATTAACTTCAAACAATTAGTTAAACCATTAACACATCCCACCTGAAACCATAATGCCTAGAATTGTTTCCATGTTGAGTGCTAAGACACGATGGGGGAATGAGACGCCATTAACACTTATCATCTCACAAGATGAAATAAATCATATTTATTATAACTTTTAATCACAATATAATTTTATTAATTAAGTTGAATGGTTTAACAATTATTTTAATATATTATTATAAATGAAATGTAATTTTATTTATTAAGTTAATGGTTTATAAATTATTTTAATATATTATTATAAATGAAATGTAATAAATATAGGAAACGTCCCATTACAAGTGATTTATATTAAAATAAATATAGTATTATTTTTATGTTTTTTGGAAATACTAATTATCTAATAATTTAATTTTAATTGATATTATTTAATTTTACTATTTTTATTAGTTATAAATAATATAGTACTTATATTTAAAATATGGCTATCAATATAATTTTATTAATTAAGTTGAATGGTCAATATTTCATTTGAATGGTCTGTAAGTTATTTTAATATTTTATAATAAATGAAATATAACAAAAGTATATAAAAAATCAATCAAATATTTTTAATAAGAAAAATATGATATTTAGTTTTGATATTTTATAAATAATTAATATTTTATGATTCAATGTTATTTTATTATTTTTATTTAATTATATATAATATAAAAATTATTAGAGTTTTAATTTTATAATCTTTATATATTAATCATTAAAATTTGTACTTATTTGGCATTTACATCGACAAGCAAGAAGGTTGTTTAGAGGAAGCAGGATGTGCTCACCTAATCTACAAGTATATATATTTAAAAAAACAATTTAGATAATAGAAAATTAAGAAAGTATATAAATGTAGACTCTAGAGTTAAATATGTATAAGGTTGGGGTATGGCAATATATTATATGAAGGTTGATACTTTCCTATCTATGTCTTTATATACATATTTTCTAATATTTTCTTATTTCATTTTCAAAAATTAAAAATACAATTTAATAGTTTCTTATCTTCATTCTCATATATAATTGTTATTAAGAAATGAAAAAAACAAATTCTAATATATAATTATTATTAAAATTGGCATGGTCATATAAATTAAGCATAGTCATCAATCCATAATAAACACACTTAATCATAAAAATTAATAATAATGATTGATTAATTATTATTATTATTATGATTAATGATAAAAAGAATTAATATATTTTATATACATTTTAAAAAAATCAAAATTGGTAAGACAAAATGTGAGTGTATTTCCCTAATTGTATGGCTACACTAACAATAAGAATAAGGGGAATACAATAAGAAATAAGGTTAGTGTATTCCCCTTATTTTTATTGTTAGTGTAGCCATACAATAAGGGGAATACACTAACACCTTGCCATTCCAATTATGCGTCCCAACAATAGTATTGGTATACAAAATATGAATAATGAAAAATGTTGGCATTCACGTGTCCAAATAAAAATAATTTGTAAGAACTATTAGGGGTGGCTAAGAGGGAGGGATTATCGATAAGTTTGAAAAACAATGAAATATACTATTCTTGGGGCCTTGGCCAATTAGCAAATAACCCCACCAAAGCATATGTGTTGCTACAAGGTGTAATACTAACAGGAAGAACAAATATTGAAAACTTGGTTGTATTGGGTGACTCCTTGATAATTATATAACACATGATTCCTGGAACATTACCAAAAGAGTGCAAGTTAAGAGGTATCATAGAAACGATCCAAGCTTTGAAACCATCCTTTTCAAAGCTCATCTTTTATAATGTTCTGAGATCACATAATGTTGAAGTAGGTTGTCTTGCTAATGAAGGTGTAAAACAAGAAGGGGTCTTTGTTCATAATGGCCACCCCTCAATTTCTCCCATCCCTTAACCATGAAATTGTTTGAATTAAAAAATGAAATTTGGAGAAGGGAGAGGGCCACAAAAATCAACTTGGCTCCCTCTCCCAAAGTCATTATGCATAAAATATTATTAATGTCAGTTTAATTAGGCTTGAATACATACACATGGACAAAATTTGGGGGAAGCATGTTCTTAGTTTTTCGTCATCATTATATCCTTTATTCATGTGCTTCTGAGCCATTGATGATAAAGTGATAGGATATATTTTATTGTGTGGAGAAAGCATTAAATATTCTATGCAATCCTTTGTATTCTTTGTGGAAATGACATATATTAACAATGGTTACAATGGAGTTCTTTGATGTGGTCTTGAGGAGGTAAAGAAGGTTTAGTTACTCTAGGGGATATGAAGAAAATACTGGGACAAGAGCCTCTGTGCACCCTTCTTGATTTCTCGACCATTATCATATTAAGGAGGTCCATAATTCAGTTGTTGACTTTCCAAAATTGATGGTATCTTATGATAGTAGTCTCAAAGCTAGTGGGGAGCTCTTAGCACCAACTAGGCATTAGCTCTCACATATGTTAGGAAGGTAATTCATAAACTTTTCATGTTAATCAAAATTTCTTCATTGTTCAAGCAATAAAGGCAAGGTTTGTTAGGCATGTCTTGTAGGCACTGAGTTGCTGTAAAGTTTAAATTTGGGAAGTGATGATACTGGAAATTTTGTTGACAATTGTTGCTCGGTGTCAGCACTTTAAGGAACCCTTGATGATGTGGTTTTGTTCTTGTATTAATGATCTAATTTCTTCACGCGACGAGAAGAGAAAGGGCTTACCATCCCTTAGTGTTTCATGGGTGCCTTACAATTCAACACTTAGTAGTAAATTTACATGGGAGGAAAATTGGGATACTTGAATTTGCTATGAAGGTATTACATAATGGAATCATTGGAGCAACAAATGGATAGACTAGAGTCAAACCAAGAACTTATGTATACCAAAATGAAACTTGTCTCTTTTGTTGTCTTGATAGCTTTGGAATTACTAATGGAAGATAAAACTTAGCAGAGGAAATTAGAGGGTGAGACAAATGGTCTTCGCTGACAACTAAAGGATCTACATACATAAATTAAATCATTGTCCCTTGATATCTCCTCCAATCTAGATGAGGAATGTGTAGGAAATGTAATAAAATTAGATTTGAATGTACCTCTTGTAGCAGAGGAAGACTCCACAACTTAGTTAGCGGAACTTGCATCAATTTTGCTTTGTATTGCAAGTTTTGTATGATCTTGTTGATCTTTTGGAGAGTGTATACCTCCAAAGACCCAACATCTAGTATGAAAGTTAGCACTAAGTATATGCTATATGATAGCATTGATGAGGTTATAATTATTTTTGACCTCGGAAGAAATTTCTGTAGGAATGTACAGGGTAAGTTCCTCAGACAGAACACCAAAGGACACCGTTCACAAACAGATCACAGATCAATACACGAGTATTTTGACGTGGTTAAAACCCTCAAAGAGGGAAACAGTCCATGGCCTGAGCCAACGCGGCCACTTCAGGCAATTTATTAATAAAAGAATGAAAGTTTACATAAGATTCTCTCGTGAACGGTTAACCTACAAATGACCCTCCATGCGCTTTAAATAGAATTCATGGACCAATCGGGTGTTAAGCCACGGATCAAGTGTCGGTAATACTGAGGAGAGAATGAACCGTCGGATCACTACATATCGTGACCGTCGGATTGTAAGTTACAAATGTACATAGTAAAGAAACACACTTTACCTAACTCTATACTAGACCAAGTTATACTTAACTATTCCTATGTGTCGAAATATCCTAACAATTTCAATGTAATCACCTAATCTACAAGTTGTGATCCAAATACAAAATTTTACTTAATATCAAATTCTCATCATTTAATATCAAAGAGTCATCATTCATTGTTCCATTAGGAATCTATAATCAATTGGTTTCTAGTGCTTATTCTTTTGGTTGCACAACGAAAATAAAAATAATGAACAATTGCTTGAAAGGAATAAAAAGAATGCATCAATAAAAATTAAAAATTGTGTCATATGAAATGAGTTATGGTTTTTTTGACATGTTGTACGTGATGAACCATGATATTAACCCATGGTATTGTAAAAAAACATATTTATAGATTAAGAATAGTCATGATAAAATGGGGTCTACCACTGAACCAAATTTAATAAACTTCTTAATACGAAATAAAATTCCTCAACCTCGACAACTCATGTTCATGACCCGCCCTTACCAGCATAGCATTCTCGATGTCCAAAGAAGCCACATCGTTCAAGTCTGACTTTTGAAAAAGGATCATTGAGAGAATTTATTATAAACCCTTGGTGGAATCACCGTCTTTTACCAGCATCTCAAGAAGCCACTATCCGTTACAGTTCTAGAGAAGGACAATATATGAATTGATGGGCATCGTATCAGATTAGATACCATATCTGGATTATCTGAACAGCCGATGGTAACAACTGAGCATATAGTTTCAGAGCACGTATGACAAGACAGAAGGACGAAAGGGCAACAGGGTGACGTATCCTCGACCGTTGGAGCCCTGGTACTAGCAGCGGGGAAAACGTCTACGAAAGACTTAAACCCAATAATCAACCTTAGAAATGCATAAAAAATAAAATTGGAAGGCTGAGCCTTTCTTCTGAAACTTTAAAGAAAGAATCATGATTCTTTTAAGTAGTAAAATAAAAAGACAGCCAAAACGTTTTCCCATCGAATGAAATTGGATGGAAATTTAGAGGCGTTAGTTGAACTAAGTATGTCAGCAGGAAACAGAAAGATAGAAATATGTAGGGACGCCTGTTTAATTTGGATTGGTCAATCTGCATAACAAAGCGTTACTTAGAAGTTATTTAATACTAATAAAAATGTGTTATTATGACAATGCATATCTTAAAAGCTATTTAATATTTTATTGCTCGATCTACACAAGGAAAATCGTCAATATATTTTTATAATTATTTCACACACATTAACTCACATTTTATGTGTATCAATAATTTAAAGATTTTCAATTTTTAAAATATTAAATTTTATATCATTTTTGATCATTTTTTTAACAAATAACACACGAATCAAAACCAAACTAATTTAACTCAAATTCTATATCATAATATGTGTTGTTTGTCATAAACTAAAAATCACAATATCATTATCAACAAAGAATTAATATTCAGAATAATATAGCAAACCATAGGATAAATCAGCGTTGCATTAAAGTTATAAATCTAAATCTCAACTGTAGAAAGTGCCAAAAGCCAAGATTGTTTTGAAGTTTGCATTCTCTATTGAGGATTCGCATATTGAGTAATTTTGAAATTAATCTGGTTACATAGGAAACATTACAGTAATTTTGAAAGTGATCTAGTTACGTAGAAAACATTACACGAAGCGAAGCTACCAGGGAAAGGGAAAAGAAATAGGACAACAATTTATCACACTCAAGGTACGGTGAAGAGGATGACAACCATCACTCCCATTAATTACAAAAGTTTTGCCAAGTGCATAATTAATTGTTACTCAATAAGAAATATAACAACAATTTGAGAATTAAAACTCAATAAGAAATATAACAACAATTTGTTGTAGTCAAATAACAAAAGTAGGGTGGAGAGGATAACAACAATCACTCCACCACTTGTAACTATTGTAAAACGCACACACTTGACTATTACAATTGCATACTAAAGTAATATGCATCCTAAAGTAATATAACTTATTACCATAGCATCCTAAAGTAATATTATTACAGATTATGCACATCCGTATCTCTGAACCCACTTATTTCACGACATTGAAAGATGTACCATTTTTAAGGCCGAGAGATTGCAAGATGAGCGTTACCTGGGTACCAACTCCGTAATCGAAGCATCAGCGTTTGACGGAGGAGCGTGAGATGCAGCAGATGATGGGGAAGAAATACTGGCAGATTGTGAAACCCCAGGGCCACAACCGGTGGACTTGCTATTTTCGAAAACAAAAGCAGGCTGGGTGGGATCCGGCAATGTCACAGAATGAGATGAAAGCATCAAAGTGATGAGAGACATTGATGGACGAAGTGATGAGTCAGCTTGTGTACACAAAATACCAACATGAATGCATCTCAATGCTTCCTCCACGTTGCATGTTACAATTATAGCTGGATCAATTATCTCCACAATATTCCCTCGTTTGTATAATCTCCACGCCTGCATAATAATCACGAACAATCGTCATTTTGATACTTTATCGACTTTAAAAAATCGTATCAAAATATATCAGTAGTGAAATTTCTAAATTCACACTCTTCTAAACTGTTTATAGATGAACCCATGCTATTAAGTTTCATCATTTTGGATTTTAAAAAATTGGTATTTTGGGTAATTTTTTTTGGATGCCACAGAGACTTTTTTAATGGTGTTCACAAAGATTTAAAGATTTAAAGATTGACAGATTTGACAAGGAAGGGGGCATTCAGTTGGTCAGATACAGCACAGCGAGCCTTTGACAGGCTCAAGGAGGTTATGAGTGTTGCCCAGTGCTTCCGTTGTCAGATTTTACGTAGCCATTTGTTTTGGAGTGCGATGCGTCGGGAGAGGGGATCGGCACAGTGTTGATGCAGGGAGGTCACCCTATAGCCTTTGAGAACCGTAAGCTCATTCCGCACGAGAGGTTGTATTCTATATACGACAAGGAGATGCTGGCCATCATGAGTTAGAAATAATGGAGAAATGTTTATGTGGTTGTAACGCAACTTCTTAGTTTAGGATTAGTTCCTAGAGTTTAGAAGGTTGTTTACAACTACCTATTTTTCAGTGATGTATTTAATATTGTAATATTCATTGGATGTAATGTAGAGTGAACGTGAGAGAGAGTCTCTTCTTTGTTTGAGTGCAGTCTCTCAGGTGCCGTACACACCTGTGAGCTGCAATTCCTTCATTTAATTCAAAGTGTGATTTTTATCTTGGTATCAGAGCTTAGGATAGAGATAGCCTCAATTTTTTTTTAGGGATGTATCATTAGTTGCACATCTGTAGTGGTAGGAGAGCTTGTAAATGTATCTGTGTGATCAGGTGGAACTGCAGTAACACCTGGAGTGAAGGGTCTCAGATGACTGATCATCTCTGAGCTGGAGAAAAGGTTGAGCAATTGGGGCTACTTTTTAAAGAAAAAGCGCGCCATTGGTGCTGGTTTGGGGCTGAAAAGCACGCCAGGAGCAATTGGTGCTACTTTTTAAAGAAAAAGTGCACCATTGGTGCTGGTTTGGGGCTAAAAAGCGCGCCAGGAAAATTATAACTAAAATTGGCGCGGATCCGTGGCTGTTAAGCGCGCCAATTTCCGTGGACATCGTGAATTTTTCTTTTTTGCAATTGGCGCGGATTTTTAGCTATTCAGAGCGCGATAGAGCCAACCTATTTCTCTCTGGAAATCTGCAATTTTGTTTTTTTTTTGCAGATCGGAGTTGCCCGGTGGTGGCTCATGGAGATTTCTGCTTGGTGGCAGCAGATTTGATTTGCCCGGTGGTGGCGAATCGAGGATCCTTGATCAGCTCAGAGGTAGCAGATCGGATCTGCCCGGTGGTGGCGAATTGAAGTTCCGTGATCCGCTCGGTGGTAGTAGATCGGACTTGCCCGGTGGTGGCGAATCAGAGCTCTGTGATCTGCTCGGTGGAAGCAGATCGGTGTTTTTCCCGGTGGTGGTGCAGTGTAACTCCTTGATCTGTTCGGTGGAAGCAGATCGCCCTTGCCCGGTGGTGGCGTGTTGGAGCTTGCTTGTTGATCTGTTCGATGGTAGTAGATCGGTTTTGCCCAGTGGTGGCATAGTGAAGTCCCTGATCTGTCCAGTGGCAGCAGATCAGACTTGCCCGGTGGTGGCAAAGTGAAGTTCCTGATCTGTTTGGTGGTAGCAGATCGGACTTGCCCGGTGGTGGCCGATTGGAGTGTTCAGTTGGGCAAAAATGAACAACAACATAGAATCATACCTCCACGAGTCTGGCAAGCTCAATGGAACAAACTTCTCTAACTGGAAGTTCAAAATGAAAACTTTGCTGGAGAGTGCGAATGCATGGTTGATCGTCTTGGGAAATGAGCAGAGAACTGGAACACCGGCCCAAGAACAAGATTGGGATAAGAGAGAAATAAAGGCGAAAGTCATACTGAAGATGTCTATCAAAGACAACATTATCCCCCATATCAGAGATTGCAAGTCGGCTGCAGATATATGGAACACAATCAAGAATCTGTACGAGACACAGAACACAAATCGTGTTCTAGCACTCAAGGGAAAATTGTTTGCATTAAAAATGGATGAGAATGAATCCGTTGGTGGATTCATGGCCAGAGTCAATGATCTGAAAGACAAATTGTGAGCTATTGGAGAGAAGGTATCAGATTCAGATATGGTTACACTTACACTGAACAGAATGACCGATGAATATCAGACATTCATCTCAGGGTTGTCAGCGAGAGAGAAAGCCCCCTCGTTTGATGACCTGACAGTGATTCTGCTCCAGGAGGAGGAACGACGACAGAATATGAAAACTCAAAGCAATGACTTAGCTCTGATGGCGAAGAGGCAACAGTACAGAGGAAAGCAGCACCAGCACCAACATCAGCATCAGCAACCGCAACAACATCAGCAGAAAGGGGCCAGCTCTTTTCAAAAGAGACCATTCAGAGGTATGACTGATAATTATGTTAAGAGATGTTTTTAATGTGGGAAGCCTGGCCATCAGATTAAAGAATGCTATAAGAGGCAGGCGGATGAAAGAAAAGGCAAACAGAGGAAACATCATGGGTGTTTTGCTGAAGAAGAGGATGACCACAGCCATGATCTTCGATTATTCACAGTCGACTGTGCACTTTCAGCATCAAAAGGAGATGAGGATAATATGTGGTATGTCGATTCTGGCGCATCCTCGCATATGACTGGTAAGAAATATTGTTCTGAGTTTCTTGAAGAGTCTGCATGTGGATCAAAATTTTACTTAGGAGATGACAGTGGGTATGAGATCAAAGGTTGTGGGGATATTCCTGTGAAGCTACCTAGTGGCGACATCAAACATCTCAAAAATGTTTTATATGTTCCAGGAATTAAAAAGAATTTGATCTCTGTCTCTATGATAACAGACCAGGACATGCAGGTGCAATTCTTCAAGAATGGATGTGTCATTCAGGATAGCCAATTGGAGACAGTTGCAACAGGAGTACGCGTGGGGAATTTGTACAGACTGGATGCAAGGAGCATGCCACGACAAGCGATGGTTGCAGCAACATCAACAGTCAAAAATCTCTGGCATCAGAGATTTGGACATCTCAATTTGCAAGACTTCATCTTACTTCAGAAGAAAGGTATGGTCGATGGTCTTCCTGCTTTACATAATGTCAAACTGGAATGTGATGGATGTGCATTAGGGAAGATGCATAGAGATGAATTCCCTTTGCATGTTAACATAAAAGAAAGAGACATCCTAGAACTAGTGCATACATATATTTGTGGACCTATGCAGACTAGGTCTTTAGGAGGTGCATACTACTTTCTACTGTTTACAGATGACTGCACTAGGTTCTCTTGGGTGTATTTTTTAAGCAAAAAGAGTCAAGCTTTCCAATACTTTAAAGAATTCAAATCGATGATAGAGAACCAAACAGGAAAGAAGATAAAGATTCTCTGCTCGGACCAAGGGGGAGAATACAGGTTAGGTGAGTTCATGAACTTCTACAAGCAGCATGGGATTATACACCAATTCACAGTGCCACACACTCCACAGCAGAATGGAGTAGCAGAACGCAAGAACAGGACCCTTGTGGAGTGTGCGAGAAGTATGCTTCAAGGTAAGGGTATTTCTAATGGTCTTTGGGCAGAAGCCATTAATACTGTTGTTTATTTAAAGAATAGGAGTCCTACCAAAATTCTTGGCTTCAAAACCCCCTTTGAACCATTGTTTGGACTCAAGCCAGCAGTCGGTCATTTAAAAATATTTGGATCTAAAGCTTTTGCTCATATACCGAAAGCAGATAGGAAAAAGCTAGACCCCAAAGCCTTGAAATGTATATTTGTAGGATATGGCACAGATTATAAGGCATACAATTTATATAATCCTGTGACTCATAAAGTTTTTGCGAGCAGAGATGTTGTTTTTCATGAATAGAATGAAGATAGAAAGGAAGCCTCTAACAGTGACAGCCGCATTCCATTCCTGATAGAACTGAACAGTGAAGAAGAAGAAGCGCAGGAGCAGAAACATGAAGAAGTAGCAGCAGATAGTCTAATAAGTGATGGTACAGGCTCGGGAAGTGCTGAAACAGATAGAGTTGAGGTAAGTCCTTTACCTAGAAGATCAGGTAGGAAGACTAGACTACCTGCAAGATTGCAAGGCTATGCTTTAATGCCCAAAATTTTAAACATTGTAGAACCTTCAAACTATGAAGAAGCTAGTAAATCATATGAATGGAAGGCTGCAATGCATGAAGAAATGGAATCAATATATAGAAACCATACTTGGGACTTAGTTGAGTTGCCATTGCTCTTTATATGTAAATGCTCTTTTCGACACCTTCTTGCCTGTGCTATCGAGGAATGGCAGATTGAGTAATTTTGAAAATAATCTAGTTACATAACGAACATGACAGTAATTTTGAGTTCCATAGAAAACATTACAGTAATTTTGAAAGTAATCTAGTTACATAGAAAACATTACACCAAGCCACCAGGGAGCTAATAGGGAGTAGACATGTCATAACTTGAGAATTGAAACTGGAAAAGAAATAGGACAATAATTTATGAGACTCAAGGTACGGTGGAGAAAATGACAACAACCACTCCAACTACTCATAAAAGCTTTGACAAGTGCACAATTAAAGTAATATTATTATAATTTGAGAATTAGAATTGAATAAGAAATATAACAACAATTTGCCATACTCAGATAACAAAAGTAGGGTGGAGAGAATGACAAGAATCACTCTCACCTCTCACGTCCGTATCTCTGAAGCCACTTATTTCACGACATTGGCAGATTATGCAAGATGCACGTTACCTGGGTACCAACTCTGTAATCGAAGCATCGGCGTTTGACGGAGGAGCGTGAGCTGCAGCGGATTGTGAAACCCCAGAGCCACAACTGGTGGACTTGCTGTTTTCAGAAACATGAGGTCTCAGAAAAGCAGGCTCTGTGGGTTCCAGCGATGTCACAGAATGAGATGAAAGCATCAAAGTGATGACAGACATGGATGGACGAAGTGATGAGTCAGCTTGTGTACATAAAAGACCAACATGAACACATCTCAATGCTTCCTCCACGTTGCACATTTCAATTATGGCTGGATCAATCATATCCACAATATTCCCTCCTTTGTATAATCTCCACGCCTGCATAACAATCACCAAAAAATCGTATCAAAATATATCAGTAGTGAAATTTCTAAATTCACACTCTTCTAAACGGTTTATAGATGAACCCATGCTATTAAGTTTCAGTATTTTGGGTAAAAAAAATTTGGTATTTTGGGTTATTTTTTTTGGATCTTTGATTTAAACATTTTTATAATTAGATATTTTGACAGACATGGATAATCTCCACGCCTGCATAACAATCACCAAAAAATCAATCAATGGCTCTCAGGGGTTTTTCAGAGCGCTGAATCCAAATATGCAGTTAAAAAACCATTTTAACTGCTTAAAAATCAAGATTTAATCTCATTTCTTCCGCCAGATTCCGTCACCGGAATCTCCAAAAAGTCACATTCTAGACAATTCCGTTAATAAGTATGTATATATATATTATTAATTATGTTAGTAGATTTTTTTAATAGAAAAATAGAGTAGTCTGAACATGTGATAATTTTATCTATTTGGGCATGTTTTTGGAAAAAAATGGTTGAAATTTGCCCTGCACACATAGACGCATAGATCATGTTTTTAAGTTTCCCGTGCATTTAAAGATTCTACGCGCATATGAAAGCAGGTCACATGATAATAATTAAACCGTGTAAGATCAATCGTTGGAAACTGTGTGAGATCAGCAAAATAAATCGTTGGAAACTATAGATATGATGACTCCGCCGCCCCTGCTTCGGTGTTATCAAAAAAATACTTTTTAACCCACTCATGGACTTTCCAAGGTTTGATATTATTAAAGATTAAAAAAGATTAGAAAAAAATAAAGTTGTTGATAAGTGCCTATATATATATTATTAATTATGTTAGTAGATTTTTTTAATAGAAAAATAGAGTAGTCTGAGCATGTGATAATTTTATCATTAAAATAAGGATTTTTTGAGCATAATTTTGGAAAAAATGGTTGAAATTTTTGGAAATCTACGTTACACTTGTTAAACTATAAAATTTTAGGTGCCCTAGGGCTTTTGAGAATGTTGAATCTATCTCTACCTTTAAACTCTCGATTGGAACACTTACAAATCAAGATTTTGCAAAATAAAAAATATTTGATTCCGATAAAAAAGTTATTGCCTAGGCAAAATTATTGCCTCATTACAGAACGCCATAGAAGAATATGTCTTCATGTATAGAAGAGCAATCGAAAAGTTATGTTGGTAGTGTAGAAATAAGGGATAAAAATGTGTTGAATGAGTGCAAGAAAACCACTCCCAAAAGCTGAACTGGAGAAATGTATAAAAAGGGATGAAAATCTACATTGGATGAGTGTAGAAACATGGGTCAAAACTCTGTTGGCTTGAAATAGATAGTGGAAGATTTTAAATTGTTTTTAAGATGTAGATGAAAGCTTCTAACTTAGTGACTTGTGTAAAAATATAATATATAGAAGCATAAAACAATTTCAAAATCTAAACTACAATTAAAAATGTCAAAGGGAAAACTGGCACACCATAATTAGGGAAGAACATTTGGAAATTTTCCCTAGTGGAATTCCCAATCTATTTGTAATACTCCTACCTGATTATATTATCTTACATTATTTTATTAGCCTACCTATTGGGTGATTGACTTTTTGTGCTTGATTCGAATAACTATAATTAGTATATGTACGAGGTATGCTTATGCTAGTTACATACCCACACCTCGCATGAATACATTAGTATTTGTTGGACACCTAATCCACTAAGGGTTGGTGTGGAAGTGTAGGAATTTACAGGGTAAGTTCCTCAGACAGAACACCAAAGGACACCGCTCACAAACAGATCACATATCAATACACCAGTATTTTTGACATGGTTAAAACCCTCAAAGAGGGAAACAGTCCACTGCCTGAGCCAACGCAACCACTTAAGGCAATTTATTAATAAAAGAATGAGATTTTACATAAGCTTCTCTCATGAACAGTTAACCTACAAATGACCCTCCATGCTCTTTAAATAGAGATCATGGACGAATCGGGTGTTAAGCCACGGATAAGTGTCGATAATACTGAGGAGAGAATGAACCGTCGGATCACTACATATCGTGACAGTTGGATTGTAAGTTACAAAAGTACATATAAAGAAACCACTTACCTAACTCTATACTAACCAAGTATACTAAACTATTCCTAGTGTCGGAATGCCTAACATCCCCCCTTAAGAACAACTTGGGATAGGATTGACGGATTTACAAATATGACACAATAGGAGAAGGAAGGAGGCACTAGAGCCTATCCCCCCATAGTGACAACTTCCTGAACTCCAACCATAAACCGAAGTTTAGTAAACTTCGCCTCTGTGAGAGCCTTTGTAAAGATGTCTGCAACTTGATCATCTGTTGAACAATATTGGACTTCAAGAACATGGTCATGAATGAGCTTTCTGATGAAGTGCATGTGTAATTCAATGTGTTTGCTACGCTGATGTTGGACTGGATCTTTGAATAATTGAATAGAACTTTGATTATCACACCAAAGTGTAGCCGGATGTTGCTGTTGAAAGCCAAACTTTGATAGGATCTGACGAAGCCACAAGGCTTCCTTACTAGCTTCTACGGCACCACGATACTCTGCTTCTGCTGAAGAAAGAGAAATGGCACCTTATTTCTTGCAAGCCCATGTAATAGGTCCTGAATCAAGAGTGAAGACATAACCGGCAGTAGACTTTCGATCATCAGGGTCACCAGCCCAATCAGAATCAGTGAAACCAACTAATAGAGGAGCTGCTTTGGTACTGTAATGAATTCCAAACTATATTGTACCTCGAACATAACGAATTATTCTTTTAGCTGCTTTCCAATGACTTTCACGTGGGTTTTGCATAAACCGAGCAACAAAACAGCAAAGGAAAGGTCAGGACGTGTATGGGTTAGATACAAGAGTTTTCCTACAAGTTGACGGTATAAGGTAGCATCAACTTCAGGGGAAGTACAAGTGACTGAAAGTTTGACTCCAGACTGAAAGGGAGAAGGGCCTGGCTTACATTCTTCCATGTGAAAATGACGAAGAATATCACAAGCATACTTGGACTGGGAAAGGGAAATACCCTCCTTGGATTGCAAGACTTGAAGACCGAGAAAATAGTGTAAGTGTTCTAAGTCTGTCATTTCAAATTTCTTTTTAAGGCTGGACTTCACATGGTTTATAAGGATGGGATCACTACCAGTAAGAATAAGATCATCAACATAAAGAACAAGGATGATAAGAGAGTTTCCCACTGTCTTGGTGTAGACAGTATTGTCAGAATGACACCTAGAAAAGCCAGATTCTAAAAGAAAGTTATCCATTTTGGCATACCAAGCCCGAGGAGCTTGCTTGAGGCCATAAAGAGATTTCTTAAGTCGACATACAAGGCTGGAGTCTGTTTGGATGAAGCCAATGGGTTGTTCCATATAGATTTCTTCATGCAAGTCCCCATTGCAAGAAGGCAGATTTAACATCCATCTGATGGACTTCCCATTTTAAAGAGGCAGCAAGGGGAAGAACAAGGCGGATAGAGTTCATTTTGGCAACAGGGGAGAAGGTTTCAGTGTAGTCAATGCCTTCAACCTGTGAAACGCCCTTAGGTAACAAGACGAGCTTTATGTTTATTCAATTTTCCCATTGGTCCTACTTGGTTCTATAAACCCATTTGCATCTAACAAGTTTTCATCCCTTTGGTAGAGGAACAAGATCCCATGTATCATTTGCCAATAATGAATGATATTCTTCATTCATAGCTGCGTCCTAATCTGGATGGCTTGAAGCTTCTACAAAGGTGTCAGGATCATAATTCGTTGAGGCTTGAGCCAATAAAGAAGAGGCTCTATCGAACTGAGAACGTGTACGTCGCTAATCTGTAGGATCATCGGCAAGATCACCTGCTGCATCCCGAGTAGCACGAACCCATTTTGGAAGTGGAGGAGCTGAAGGAGGATCCTGAGAAGGTGGGGGAGGATTGTCATCCTCGCTTTCATCATCTGAAGAAGAAATATGTTCAATTGTAGAAGAGATAGAGAGAGGTGGCACATTTGCCGAACTAGGCTCGTAGGCTGATATATTTTCAGCAAACTTTACATCTCTTCTAATGATAACATTTTTGGACTTAAGTGGAATAAGTCTATATCATTTGACATCTTCAAAATATCCAACAAAAATACATTTTTCACTCTTAGGTTCTAAAGCTTTATGTTTCTCATCGGAATATGGGCCCATGCTTCACTTCCAAAAACACGAAAGTGACTCACATCTGGTTTAATTGAGCTCCATGCTTCTTCTGGAGTGATATTCTTTAAAACCTTAGTAGGAGTATAATTTATTATGTAATTTGCACACTTAATTGCTTCTGCCCAACAATCAAGACTAAGTCCTTTAGATTGAAGCATACAATTAGCCATTTCCTTTAAGGTGCAATTCTTCCTTTCAGCTACACCATTTTGTTGTGGAGTATATGGAACAGTATGTTTCATTTGAATTCCATTCTCAGTGCAAAAGTTGATGAAGTTGTTTTTAACATATTCTCCGCCATTATCAGATCTTAGCTTAAGAATTGATGTCCAGATTGTTTTTCAACAAAGGCCTTAAAGGCCAAGAACATGTTAAATACTTCACTCTTCAGTTTTAAGAAGTATACCCAAGTGCGTCTGGAGAAATCATAAATGAAAGTTAAGAAATACTTGTAGCCAGAGAAGGAAACAACTGGAAGTGGACCACATAAATCACTATGCACAAGCTGTAAAGGGGCTGAGGCGTGCCAAGAGGCACGTTTTTCAAAACTGTCCCGATGATGTTTTCCGAGTACACATCTGGAACAAACACCATCTCTGCAAGATACCATTGGAAGACCTGTCACCATATTTTCTTTACATAGATTCTGAAGAGAGCGATAGTTTAAGTGACCAAATCGCTCATGCCAAAGTTTGCTCACTTCATCATTATGAGCAACAAATACTGAGGGAAGATTTGATGACCCAAAGTTGTGAAACTTATACAACCTTGTAGAATCATCAGCAATGCCAGTAGCTAAAATATGTCTAGGATCTCTTAGGTCCTTAATTACAACATCGTGAGGTGAAAATTCAACGATTTTACTTTCACCTGAATGAGTTATCTGATATACAGATAGAAGGTTGCAGGATAAGGTTGGAACACATAATACATCATTAAATTGACCATTGTCTATATGAACAGTTCCAGTCCCTACAACACTAAGGGATCTACCATCACCAACATATATATTTTTGGTGTTACAATCATTTAAAGAAGAAAGCATGGCTTTATTTTTGGCCATGTGATAAGAAGCTCCAGAATCAATGAGCCATTCATGAGAATGAGAGGAAGAAGATACATTTAGTGCATAGCCAGATCGAGATGCTTGACAACCACATGCAGAAAGTGGCATTCCTGAAGATGAATTTGAAGAGTGCTCCAAATGGATGTTATGCTTCTTCATTGCTGCTTCCAAGGCTTCCATCTTCTTAAAGCATTTAGATTCTAAGTGGCCATCTCGATTACAAAAGTTGCAATGTCTATCAGTCTTCTTGCCTTTGTTTTTATTTGCCTTATTATTATGGTGAAATGATTTTTCATTTTGAGGCTAAAATTTCTTAGGACCCTTGTTTGGTTTAGGACCATTCTTTTTAGGATATGACTTCTTAGGATTCTTTGAGTTTGATTGCTGCTGGGCTATTAACGCTTTCTTGGAAGAGTTTCCAAGATTAAGAAGACCAAGGTGTAAGAGTTTTTCTTGTTCTCTTATTAAAGAATCACAAAAAGCATCAAAGGAAGGGGGCTTGTAGTCATTTCCTTGACAAATGAAAGCTTCCCTTGTAGAATGGAAGGTGGAAACAAACACAGAGTAGGCTGGTCCCAACTTAGTAAGAATGCAATAGATAAGGGCACTATCTTCTTTCTTAACATTAACACCTTCCAAGAGATATCTAAGGGTCTTGAATTTGGACAAGAAATCTTCAATGCAAAAAATCATTGGGGTTTAATGTAAGCAACTCATTTTCAAGATGATGGGCTCTAAGTTCATTTTTTATTCCAAAAACTTTAGTAAGCTGCTCCATTGCTTTATCAGGAGTATCAAGTTCAGCAATATGGAATCTAAGATCGGGAGAGATAGACATCCCTATCAACCCACGTGCTTGATCTTGCCTATTTTCCCATTTGGCTGCTTTCTCTTCATCTTTTGGCTTGGTTTCTTGGCCTGTGGCTATTCGGTAAAGACCTTTACTTCTAAGTAAATCCACAATGTAGGACCACCATTGGAAGTAGTTGGTGCTGTCAAGGATAACTTGACATGAACTTTCCTTTTTGACAGAAACTGAAGCTATATATGCTGAAACTAAGTGTTCCAATGGAAAGAGCTCGAAAAATTAGGCTGGTTCAAAAAAAGACGGCTCTGAAAACGGCTTCTGGATGAAGAAGTTATGACCTTTTTAAAAAATGTTGATGAAGGCGCCGTCAAAGTGCGGAAATGTGCAGAAATGAAAAAAACACTCATTTTTCAACAAAAAAGAGATTTGAACCCCAAGACCTCTACTCTCTTAAATTAGCTTTGAACCAAGTGAGCTATGCAAAGAGAGAGAGGGGGGGGGGGGCAGGGCTTTGTTTTCTTTTAGTCACAGATGCTTTGGATTGCATGCTTGCTTGAGAAAGATCTTTTCCTCCCTACAAAACAAAAACACAAAACCCAACATGGACATGAAAAAAAAACAAGCCTTACAGCTTAAAGTTAGCTTTACCCAGAAACTAAATATTTTCCTCAATGTTTCTGATTTTCCGAGATCACACTAAGGTGCAGGGAAAAGAGCATATGTATGAGAAAAATCCTTCCTTTCTGTTTCCGATTTGCCCAGATCGCACAAAGTCACAGGGCAAAGAGCATACACAAAAATGAAAGGTATAGATCCAGTGATAAAAAGAGCTAAATAAACCGAAACCAAAATAAATAGAGAGAAAATAACAGTAAACTGCAAATAAACACTGTATACCTCCAGATCTAAACAATGATGCAGCTAGGGCTACCGGAAACCTTTTCACGTGAAACGAAAGGGGTTCCTCATTGGAACAGATGCTCCCAACACAATAGAGTAGTCCTCTCAGCCTGAAAGCAGTCAGAAACAACAGATCTAGGAGATGGCAGTTGCATGCAGTTCTACCGGTTTCAGATTTGGATCAACAATGGACGCAGCCCTCAAATAGCTCTGATACCATGTAAGAATTTACAGGGTAAGTTCCTCAGACAGAACACCAAAAGGACACCGCTTACAAACAGATCACAGAGAAATACACCAGTATTTTGACGTAGGTAAAACCCTCAAAGAGGGAAACGGTCCACGGTCTGTGCCAACATGGCCACTATAGGCAATTTATTAATAAAAGAATGAAAATTTACATAAGCTTCTCTCATGCACGGTTAACCTAGAAATGGCCCTCCATGAGCTTTAAATAGAATTCATGGACCAATCGGGTGTCAGGCCACGGATCAAGTGTCGGTAATACCGAGGAGAGAATGAACTGTCGGATCACTACATATCGTGAACGTCAGATTGTAAGTTACAAATGTACATAGTAAAGAAACACACTTTACCTAACTCTATACTAGACCAAGTTATACATAACTATTTCTATGTGTCGGAATATCCTAACAGTTGTTGCATCATCCTGTTGTTAGATCCTATTTTTTTCAAAGAAAGGTTGTTATACGTGAGTTTCATGAAGCATAGTCATGTACATATGCCAGTTTTTGTGGGTACAGTCGCGTATATGTTGGTTTGAGGAAAATCAGTGGGCCAAAGTCAAGAAAAAAGGGGTCTGATATGGTTCTGTCAATTATCTACTCTGTTTGATGATGTTTACAATCTACTAATAACATGTGGAAATATGTTGGTCCCCATAAGTTGTTGATAACTTGATGTATATCTAATTGATGATGATGCCTTGATATTTGTTACTGATATATGCAATAATCAAATCTGACAGTGAACATATGGCACAGGTTCAGGGGGAGCATAGGCTTCTAATAATGCATTGTTTGCATTATCTTAGAAGATCTTGGTACAAATCCACATAATTGTTTTGATTCAGGTGACTGTTTTGATGATGGAAATATATAGGCTATTGATCCTGATGTTGTTGATGATGCAAATCATATATGGTGTATGATAGTTGCTGATGACTATCATGGTCTTGTTTAGATCAGTTGTCCTTATTATAAATGTCATGTATATCATTTAATGTAAAGGTCATGAAAAGACCTATTTGTAACCCCACTATGCATGGGATGGATGATGTAATATTTCTTGGTTTTGTCATGTATAAACAATTGGTATATCCCCACTTGGTTGGGTGGATGAGTCAAATTTGGTATATCCCCACTTGGTTGAGAGATGGATGTATGAGTCATTTTTGATAGGAGGGTCATTCTCACATAGTTGTTTTATAGAGTCATGTTATTCTTTTAGAAAATCTTCTTGCAGACTTTGATAGTGCTCAGGGGGAGAATGGACTCAATCATGGGAGCTCTATTAGTACATTTTAGCATATCAGAGAATTTAGCATGTACTCAGGGGGACCATGACACTTTTCCCTTGATGTCAAAGGGGGAGAGTGACTTGGTGTTGTTGTTGCCATCAAGTCCAAAGGGGGAGATTGTTGGCATTATGATATAGGTGTTTTCCTTGATGGAAACTCGCTCAGAATAAAGATCACAGTACAATAGGTTAATAGCAATGAGTTACAGATCAGACTACAAAGAATGAAGAAAGAGAGTTATACATAGGTTCACCTTGACCAAGGTGCATATACACGTAGGTTCATAGAAGGAAAATCACGTATATCTTGGAAAACTAAGTTTTTGGTCCATGGTATTTTGATCCATGGTATTGTTCCAAGGTATCTCGTTCGAGGTATTGACCCTAGGTATTTGGTCCAAGGTATTAGTCCTAAGTGGATTTTGACGATGGTATTGAGAAATGCCTAAAACTATAAAAGGAGGAGAAGATCATTAGGCGAGGTGTGCATGTGAGATCTAGTATGCAGGTTATTGGCTTATGGTGTTGTGCTTGATCTAATCCAGCGATGAACCTTAGCGGTTGATGGAGGATAAGATCTAATGATGGATCGAGATCTTAAGGCTTGAAATGAATTATCTTTATATGGTTTGATCATGTTTATTCTAGATCTGAATACTGATGCATATGTTGTTCTCTAAATATTATGATCTGGGTATAACTGAACTCTGGAATAGCTGCAGATTTATGAATTAATATTTGCAGATGTATATGCTCGTTGGCCTTGAGAAAAGTGTATATACAGGCAGGTTTGACACCTGGAAGTAGTGTATACCTTATAAAGTATGTTTTAGTTGGTTTTGTTTGCTATTGCAGAGTTCTGGGTTCTGGTTTGGGTTCTAGTTATTGTATTCTGGTGACAACATTTTGAATGATCAGATAGATGGGTTGTCAAAGTGATTGATTGATTTGGTTGTCGTTCGTTTAGAAAGTGATTGGTTGATGTAGATGTATTTGATGATTGAATTACAGTTATGATGTTGTTGATGGATCTAGTCTGAAAATCTATGAAACATGGTCCTTGGAGGAAGAAAGAAGGTTGTAGCCTTCTGTAGGTCGCAGCCTACGTACTAGTAAACATATCAGCTAGTACAAGAGTTAGGGGGTTGTAGCTGCCTTCCAGTAGAAGCTGGAGAATGAGAGAAGGTTGTAACCTTTTGCAGGTAGAAGCCTATGTGCTGGTATAAGTCTGCACTAGTACAAAATTGTAAATAGATTTTCTTATTATTAAAAGAAGATGGAGACGACAACAGTAGGTGGTTTACACCCACATTGGGTTTCCACCTTATAAATTGGTGTTCATGTGTGTTGCTTATATGTGATGCTTTATTCTAATTTTATTGCATTGTCTAATAAATCTATGATATACTGGTTAAAGTTCAATGCATGAAAAATTGGGTAAATCAAAAGTTCTCTACATATACGCTGGTTGCTTTAAGTACAGTCGCGTATACACGCTAGTTCACTTAGCTAAAGTAGCATATAAAAATTTGTTGGGAAAATTAAATTATTGATATGATAATACTGATTCACCCCCCCTCTCAATATTATTTCTAACATTAGCATCACATGTTGACCTTCTCAAGAAGTAGAGTAACTCTCTTAAAGTAGATTTACCTTTCTTCCATCAAAGAATCAATCTTCTTCTGACTCCATAGAAGTCTGCCTTGGAACCCCAGTGGTCTTTCGCTAGATGAACAGTGACAATAGGTAGAACCATTACTTTTACTTATGCATACAACACTATCACCTCCATGTTTGTACAAACCCCAGGTTGATAAGTAAAGTTGGTAGCCCAAGACTTGCAGCATCCTTGCTGCAATACTGGCATAGATCACTTTTTGGCGCCATTGCCAGGGAGGTGTCTGAGTAGAATGTGATTACTGCTTTCTTTTCTTCTATTTCTTGTCTTCAATATTCTTCCATTAGTTTATTTCTGCAAAAGTAATCTAGTTGTTTCCTTTCTTTCATTTTGCATTGTTTATTTTCCTTTCCATTTCGCAAGTAAGATTTCAATTCAGCAAGTAGCTTTTCTATCAGTATTTTCATTCAATCAAAAATTTCAATTCTCCAAGTACTTTCCAAGCTTAAAAAAATACAAAACCAAACCAAAAATATTTCCTTTCAGGCGTCGTAGGAATAGGGATAACTTAGGGAATTTCTGCCAAATACCCCCACTACATCCAACAACCAACCTTCCCTCTCCTTCGGTGGCTGTGAATTGGAGGAACCCTTAGGTGAGCAACCTGACATATTTGAAGAGCCTATAGGGGAATAAGAAGAAGAAGAACCCATTCCTACTGAGCCAATGGCTGAAAATAGAAATGATAGAGGGCATAGAGAGAGAGAGTTGAGGGTGCCTTCCCCATCAGGGAAACCAATGGGGATACTAAGATGAAAAATAAGAGCCCCTCTGCCCTACCTCATTTCCATTTCCTAACCACAGAGGACCCCGACACTTTCCTACTTGAGTTTGTTGTTATATGCTAAACCTATGACTATATAGATGACGAGAAAAAGTTAAAAATATTTCCATCTACCCTCAAGGATGTAGCATTGTGCCGGTTCATGGGTCTACCTGGAGATAGCATCACAACTTGGAATCAAATGCAATAGACCTTTAACAACAAATATCATGACTACTGTTGGTCAAAGGACACTAAAGAAGAAATTTTTTTGATGACCATAGGCAATGATGAATCCCTAGAGGATTACAAAGAAACATTCTAACTTAGTTACAAAAGGGCCAGGTGCACACTTGACCCTACGTCACTAAAGTTTGCCCTACTTAGGGGAGTAAGACAAGATATTTTGGATACCTTACATTTGTTAACAGGAGGATATATCTACCAATTACCCTACGAGGATATCAAGGCTGTCTTTGGAAACCATTCTAGGGTAGCCAAGAAAAAGGGTAGGGGTAGTCAACCTATGGTCAGTACATCGTCTTCCAACTCATCCGTCAAGGGTGAAATTGGAAACATGCTAGAAGATTTCAAATGTGAGATGTTGTAAACCCTTGCCTTACAAATGGACACCATGAACATTAAGAGGAATTAGGAGGAGGCAGAGAAAGCCTTGGCCATTTTTTGTCGTAGATGCACCATGCGGCATCCTAGGAATGAATGTCCAATGAAAACTATTGAAATTTTCTCGATCTGTGAAGAAAACCACTCCATAGACAAGTGCCCTTCTTTGCTCTGAATCAAAGCTCTATATCAAGAAGCTGAGGGTGTCACTGAGCATATTTGCTAAATTAACCAAAGGAGACCTCATGGGCCTAGACCATACCAGCAGGGCATGCAAGGGTCGTCCCATGCATATTACAACCCCAACCAAACCAAAACCATACCTTGTTAGGGATCCCCTACTCATCCTTCCTAGTCTACACCCCCTCCTTGGTCCTATACATCTCAATATTACTCTCAGCCAACCAGCGAGTCATTTCAACCTTATGCTCTACCACAACCTCAGTGGAGTGCACTACTCCAGGGGTGGATGCCCAAGTACAACAATGCTCCAACTCTATTGCCTCCACCACTTGCCCAACCATAGCTCCTACACTCTTCTCCACCCAAGCAACGTGAGATGCATGCGCAGCCAAATTTGAACCCGAACAATAGGTAGACTTAGCAAGTATACAATGGAGAGACATCATATCCAGCTTATGCTATGGAAATCTAGGAGATTAACCTCAGATCTTGGAGAGTTATCCTGGATAACCAACCTCCAACTCCACCTAGGGAGGTTGAGGAAGAAAGAGAGGAAAGAAACCTTAAAGTAAATCCATCCTTTCTTGAGAGATTAGCCCAAGGACTCTAGGCTACCGCAGAAGAGACTGAACTTCTAGGAGAATTAAAAAATTTATGTGCAAAGATCCCACTTCTCAAGGAAATAAAATATGTTCCTATTTATAATAACTTGATTAAGGAGAAGTGCTTCAAGAATTCAGGGAGGCAAAAAATGGATGCCCCTACCATTAATGTCATTAGGAAACTATCTGACTTAATGTTGGGGCAGGTAACCTGTCCAAAATATTTGGACCCTAGAAGCCTTGTAGTAGATGTGCACATCAATGGCACCATTGTCCCACAGACTCTGATCAATCTTGGGGCTTCCATTAATGTGATGACCAAGGACACCATGCTCAAGCTCAACCTCAAAGGTTCATTAAGGAAGACCACAACAGTTATGGAACTTGCAGACAATTCCAAAGTAGCCCCTGAGGGAATTGTGGAGGATGTGATGGTCTCCATTGACTCTTGGGAGTACCCTGCAGATTTTGTAGTTCTCCAGCCTAAGGCTAAGCTTACTGGTTACCCTCTCATCCTTGGGAGGCCATGGTTGGCCACTGCCGATGCTTACATTAGCTGCAGAGCTGGGAATATGATCATCAAGAATGGACATATGTCCAAGCAGTTAGTCCTATACCCTCCTTCTCAAACTTCTCTAGAGCATGACTTAACATTATGGTTGGAGGAGGAGGAAGAAGATGAAGTTTATTCTATCCAAGTTTATGCTTTAGACACAACCATGGGAGGAGGACAACAAGATGAGGATGAATTTATTGAACACCTACTCCAAAGTCTAACTCCCAATTCATTACCCTTAGAAGAAGCAGTAAAGGAAACCCAGAACAATCATCCAATTGAATTATCCTTGGCAGATTCCAACCCACTCGGTGTCAAAAGAATAGAATTCAGCCCAGATAGAATCTTGAAAATCAATCCATCTCTTTCTTCTCTCGAAGAAGAGAAGTTATGCAACATGTTAAAGGAAAATCTAGAAGCCTTCACTTGGAGTTACAACAAAATGAAGGGAGTACACCCCTTAGTGTGTACTCACCACATATACATCAAAGAAGGTTGCAAGCCAGTCTGACAACCACAAAGGAGGATGAATCCAACTCTTAAAGATAGAGTCAAAAAAGAACTACAAAAACTACTAGATGCAAGATTCATTTACCCTATCTTCGATAGTGAGTGGGTCTCTCCTTTGGTGTTAGTTCCCAAGAAAAATGGTAAGTGGATAATTTGTGTCGATTACAGGGAGTTAAACGAAGCCACAAAAGGATCATTTTCCTCTACCATTCATTGACCAAGTGCTAGATGGACTGGTAGGGAAAAGGTTTTTCTCTTTCCTAGATGGATTCAATGGGTACAACCAAATCTAGATCTCCCCAGAATACCACGATAAGACCACATTCACTTGTGCTTGGGGTACTTATTCCTATATGATCCTTCCTTTTGGCCTATGCAATGTTCCTGCCACTTTCCAGAGAGCAGTCTTAAGTATTTTCGTTGAATTAGTCCATGATGCGGTGGAGATTTATATGGATGATTTTACACCTAATGGTTTTGATATTAAAAAATCCCTGTCTAACCTAGGAAAATTACTGCACAAATGCATTGAAATGAACCTATCTCTCAATCGAGAAAAATGTCAATTCTTAATGACTACAAGTACCATGCTAGGCCATTCAATATCTTAGCAAGGACTGTAGGTGGACCCAAACGAAATAGCTATCATACAAAAGGTCCCACCTCCTCAAAATCAGAGAGATGTCAGAAGTTTCCTAGGGTTAGCTGGATACTACCGAAGTGTTATAGACATATTTGGGCACTTCAACCCCAATATTATATGCTGATAAACTTGATATCTTTAACCCCTAAAAGTGTTGTTTCATACCCTAAAGGATCATGGTCAATTGATTACATCATTCCCCAGAAGTTCCACCTAAAAAACCACTCAGAACTGGCAAAAAATAGACCATACAAACTACTCCACTGTCAAGGTGCGATGCATATTAACTTCTACACTAGCCAGGTGTGATGCCTACTAAAGAGGCCTTCTGTGGGGTGTGATGAGCGAGAATAGACAAATGTCTAAGACAGTTTGCTAAGTGGATGCTTATGGAATCTTCTAGAAACTTCCCCTATGACACTTGATTCTCTAAATTCACCTAGGGATGATTAAGAGATCCAAGAAATCTCCAAGTGGAACCAAGAACAACAAGTGGAATGACACTAATCAAAAACCCAAAGATGACTCACACCCTTGCACACATCTATAGATGTATCCCTCATCTGAGAGATCTGGAGGCTGGAATTTTGTAATTTGCAAGGAAGTGCTGATAGTTTGCGGTTGAGAAAGAGCATTGTATTGTTGGTGTGATCTTGCTTTTCATGAGGTGAAGAGGGCTTTGATGCTGGGAGGATGATGCTGGATCAGATAGCTGGGTTGTAATTCTCCCTTCTATTTTAATGAAGTTCTTTTAGTTTTCCTCCATACAATCATGTATTTGTGAATGTTGCTATTTGTGAATGCCATTGTATGTTCATTGTATTTTTGATTCTACAATGCTTATGATATAATAGATCGAGATTCTTTGATGGCGTTTTGTTACTTTGTCTCTACTAGTAATCTCTAAGCGGGATAAATAGGAGAGGAGTTGCAAGCTTTGTCAAGGGGGAGAGAGATCAAGCAAGGAGTCAAGCGGAAGATCTAGGTTTGTTCCTTTGCCTCTCTCTTATCTATCATACATTGAGGAAATCACAAATTGCTTTGAGTTGTTTGTTTCTAGGATAACTGCCAATCCTAGAGGGCTAAAAAATCTAAAAGACACTAGTTTTCCTCGAAACAAAATGGCGACTCCATTGGGGATTGAATAGATGTTTGTTTGTTGTTGTTGTTTGTTTTATAAACTATAGACAGAGCTTGAAGTTAGTCAAATAGCCTTCGAACTTCTCTTGATCTACAATTGCATAGTAGATGAATGTTTCTTTAGTCAATCTCCGGTTTAGTTTATGAATTGAATATTTGACGTACAAGAATTCTAGATGCCTTTTTGATAGCTCAGTAACCTCTTAAGATCATTCCTCTATACTTTTCTCTTTACTGTCCATCATAGCTCAGCTTAACTTATTGAAATAAGCTGCAAAATTGAGCTAAAACCCATCCCAGTTGCGCTCCCTGGCCCATTGCACTGCCTGTCACTGTCCACCAGTATGCATCACACTTCCTAAGTGTAGTAGTTGTGATTCATACTTGTTTCTGTGAAGCATAGGTGTGATGACTAAGTGATCCTATTTCTCCTGTTGAAATTTGGGGATTTTTGTCCTTGTTTTTCGCTCTGTTTAGTTGTTTTGCTGCTTATGAATAGTATCTCATTGTTGAACCCTGCTTGCATTACATAGTTCAGCCTCCATTGATTAGGATTAATAAATGTTTTTATGTATTTGTCCATCATTTACGATCCTTTGTCAAAAAGTTGCTTAAATCGAACTGTCTTTTTGGTACAAAAAGTGTCGTAATTGTCGTTTTGTGTCGAAAAGAGAAGTGTCGTCGAGTCTTCCTTCTCTGAATAGTCAATTGAAATTTTTGTCATGTATCTGATTTGATTTTTTGTTATTAGAGGTGTTGAAATTATTTTCTATTTGAAATTGAAAAGTGTCGTTTTAGTCTTCCTTTCTATTTTGAAAAAGAAATTGTCAAAATGTCGCTTTGAATGAAATATTTCAGATCTTTGCTATACTTAGTTCTATTTTTTGGCATTTCTCACATTAAGGGAACTAAAAACAAATACATGCATTTGCATTTTCATTTTCATTTAGATTGTGTGCGAAAAATGATTTAGGAAAGTGCATTTAGTGTGTGATCTTTGCTCTTTGTTTGAAAGAATCGTAATTTTCTTTCCTTAGTAGCTAGGATTTTCATTGCTAAAAATAAACAACGATTGTTTGTCATTGTAGATTGCATTTTTAGGAATTTTACATCTACGTCATGTAGTGAACCATTGAAAGGAAAACTTCTAAAGAAGATCAACTCTAAAATAAATTTCAATGAACTTAACAATGCTTTGGAATCTAATGCAACACATCTAGAGGTCTAGGCTAGAGACGTGTTCTGGCGTCGTAAAATCTAGTAACTATCGTTTTCATCAAAGGTTGGGTGATTCCTCCTCTTTGATACAATAAATACGAGCATGGACTTGTACTCCCTGTACCGTTGAGTATATATTGGGAGACCACAATAGGCTTATATCGTTTATCCTAGGAAGTCGTGTCTACCGTCCTATTGATCGCAATGCACTGAATACAACAGTCGGGAAGACTGATTGCCGTACATAACTCCTTGGTAATTTCTCTTTAATTTATTACCAAGGTGTATATTCCAGTTTTGTGATTGGTTTGGTAATCCCTCTGTCTAGATTTCTAGAGTAGTCGCTTTCATTCCTTTTCAACTCCTTAAAAGAAAAGGTCCATCTGAGCACTTGTGACTTCAGGCTCATTAAAAATCGAAGGGGACTAGAGTCATCTTTAGCTTTTTCTCAACTCTTAAAAATTGGAGAAGAAAAGTTGTGTCAAAGCGTTTTTAAAATTTAGTTAATTCAAAATAACATCCCTATTCCTTCGTTGATCTTAGGTTGAGATATATGGAGACAAATCTAGGAACCACCAATTAAGGAATCCCTTTTGAGGGGAATCCTAGTCCATTTTCTTCTTGGGGAAATATTGGTGCTCCATATATGGCTACATTATCCCTTTCGAGAATCACAATTGGCCTATCAGTATGGTTATTCTCAACCTCTGTCGTTCAAAATACCATGATTCCTTAGCAATCGAATCAACGTCCAGTTGTTACTGAAGTTGACACTTCACCTTCTTCTTCGTTTGTTTCTCCCTCCCCTTCTTCCTCTTCACTTGGTGAAAATAGTGATGTTAGTAACCAGGTGGCTGAGAAGAAGAAGAAAGTGAAGGAGAAGAATAAGAAGAAATCAGTTAAGTAAGGGACAACCATGCAGCATCTGGTGAAAATCCGCACACTGAATTTTCCAAACCCAGATTTCCATGCATAATTTGTAAAGGAGACCATTTTCATCAAGAATGTCCATGCATTCCTCGGATCTTGGTCCCCCCATTCGCACCAGTGGGTGTCATCAACCTCTAGTGACCATGTTGGCAGCACACCATCAACTAATAATAGTCGATAGAAAGGAAGAGTCAAAATTCCATGTAGCTTATGTGAAGGGGACCATACCCTTCCCCGTTGTCCTTTTTTGGATGAAGCTAAAAGAGCCTTGCATAACCATCCTACTTCATCACAGCAACTTCCACCTAGATACAGGAAACTCTCCCCAAGTCCTTTACTAGTTGAAAATCCGACTGACTTAACTCAATCGTCGGTCAAAACACCTATCGTTGAAAGTGAATCTGTTGAGTCTGTACTTGACCAAAGTCAACTGGTCGATATGGAAGTCGATCCAGTTTTACCTTCGGAAGGTCCACCTTTAGATGATACCATTCCCAAGGAGAGTGAGAACAATACCATTCAAATTCTTTTTGTTACTTCAGAGTCTGATGAACTTGGCGGCAATCCACCCATTCCTTCACAATAGGGAGAGAATACCCAATTCCCGCTACTCAAGGGGTTATTTCAATTGTTTATTCAGCACCCCCTCCAAGTAGTCTAGTCACCTCCTTTGATTGGAATCGACTAGCAAGACCTCGTCTTCCTTCTAATGTACAATTCCAAATCGTAGTTAAATCTTACAAAATGATCGTGTTTGGCACTGTCATAGATGAGGGTGTGTTAGTGAGTATCCTTTCCTCAACTGCTTGGAAAGTGCTTGGTTCACCATAGCTTATGCTTATTAGTCAAAATTTATCAGGCTTTAACAAAGAAACCAGTCGACCGTTAGGGATCCTTCCTAAGTTACTGATTACATTTAGAAGGAAAACCGTTCACTTGAACGTGATGGTAGTCCAAGGATCATTAGATTATGATCTACTCCTTGGACGTGACTATTTTTACAACATGGAAGCTATTGTTTCAACACTCTTTCGAGTGATGTGTTTCCCACATGAAGGAAAAATTGTCACTGTTGACCAGCTTTCATTTCCCGGTTCAAACATAGCTTCAAGTCAAACATCATCCCTAAATGGTCCTTTTGCGTCAAGAATGTCTCTTCAACCTTCATTCCATCCACCTAATTACCGTGAGTAGTCTGGTGAATGTAATGAAGCTTAGGGGGCATGCACCCTTGTCTATTTTGAGATGAACCCAACTGAAAAGATAAGTTTCCTTGTAGGTTATGTGATTGGAGTGTCACCCCACACCATTCACCTTTGTCTATTTTGTGGACAAAGCCAAGGAAGTGTTTTTTCTGCTCTGCAGACGAAACAATCCTACTTAACTACAATTATTTTCTTATGGTTACTGGAGACTCTCCTTTTCTCGATGCTTGGGGGCATGAAAACCTTTTTATGCAAGCTAAAAATGACCAATTTCATTTTTTTTAACTTTTAGATTTTTATTTTTTTAGCTTTTTAGCTTTTAACTTCTTAGGTTAGCTGATTGGTCTAACACACCAATCACCTTTGTCTGTGACGCAGACAAAGAAAAGGAAGATTTTTGTCTGTTCCACGGACGAAACCATCCTACCTAACCTCGGTAGTTCCTTAGCTTTCTAGTTTTTCTAGCTTTTTTAGATTTTTAGTTTTGTCATTTCTAGCTTTCATAAAAAGAAAAACTAAAACCTGAGCATATGTTATCGTATAGTTCAAGCTCATTAAAAATTAACCTACCCCTAAGCAATGTTATCACATGGTTCAAGCTCGTTAAAAAAAACCTACCACTGAGCATGGTTCCCCACAGTTCAAGCTCGTTAAAAAATGGACCAATAACCTTTGGGATTGCCATACTATCAGCCTTTTGAGCCTTGGTTATGTTCCTGCCATCACCTCCATTATTTTGGCCAATCATACGCTTCCACTTGATTTTTTACCATTTTGAGGAACAGTTGCAATGAGTGGTCCTGTTAGCTACTCTCTTCACATCACCATGTTTTGAGAAGTTCCAACCTTGCCGGAACTAGTTGCTACCCTAAATGCCACTCGTTCCTCAAAAAAGAGTCTTCTTTAAACTCTTTCCAGACTCATTAAATATGAAAAGATTGTCGACCTATTGGCCTTTCCAGCTCGTTAAAGTAATGGGAAGTGCCATCCCTCTTGTATATTTTAATCTTTTTCAGACTTGAGGGATTATCTCATGAAAAAGTTTGAGTGCTTGTCTTTTCGGCTCGCTAAATTTATCGAAAAATCATCCATTTTGTATTATTTTATCCTTTCTCCGACTTAAGGGATTATGCTATGAAAAAGAATTACTGGAGTTTCCTTTTCATCCCTTTTCAAAATCTCTAAAGATGAAAAGGACCGAGTTATCGTTGTCATTAAACTCGTTAAAACAATAGTGACAAACTTGTCCCCTATACAAGAATGAGTTTCACTGTTGATAGGCTCGTTAAAACATAGCGACAGGTTTTTCTGAACGGAAAATTATAGAACAAGAATATGTTATCCTCCTCATGCTTGACAAAAATAAAGAGGTACTGGTCAACAATCACTGGGGAAAAAGGGAAGAAAACTTGAAGAATTTTATGGTGCCAGGTCGCTCTTGAACATGACGCTTTCACTCCATCACCATGATTGATTCGGGTTTGGTTATTCTGTTCACCGGTCATTTCACCATTGGTCTTCCATACCATCTATCTTTTGGGGTTAACGCTACCAATCTATCTTAGTGTCGCCAATATGTTCAAGAGAAGTCATTCAGTTGAGAAACCACAATCCAGTTAATTCCTCATCCACTGCAATACCTTCACCCTCCATTTTTCATGACCGCCATTCCTGAATCCTGTGTCATCAAATTGTTTTCATCTCCAGAAAATCATTTGCTTCGTTTCGTGTCATAGATGTGGGATATGTTAAGGCCCCCCTATGACCGGTCGCTTCTTGTCGACATCAGCTCATTATCCAAGAAGTTGACTTAGAAACAACCCTTTTAGTACTTTGAAGCTTGAATGCCTCAATGGCAAGTTCCTCACTTCTGGCGACAGGTTGACATCAATGGCCTTCGACCGAAATATTTTGCGTGGTGTTTGACATCGGATCATATATTCACACCATGTGAATTGTACTATAGTACCTTGAGAGTCATTATCATTAACGATGATTCCTCTTGTGTCTGTTAACAACTTACATTATTGGTTGGTAATCAGGCGATGTCTTCCCATGTTTGACTTTAGAACATCTTTTTGCATGCATCGACTTGTACATCGAGCGAAGATTGAACGAGTTTGAAGACCACGGATCTAGTTTCATCCATCTGGGATGTGATATATTTAGGGATATAAAGACATCAAATGTACATAGAAGCTACACAGATGGTCATCCAAGCCAGGGATGATGACCCTACACATGAAGAATCACCAGTCTGCAACTGTAGATGATTATCTATTCTATGCACATGAAATGAATTTATAAAGCTGAGCATGGGAATGCCCACCTCAGCTAGATCATGAAATTTATATGATGATGATGTATTGTATTGTATCTTATACAGGTCACCTTCTAGTTTCGAAGGCATTAGATCCTCATGATAAATCATTTCACTCGACATCAAAGATTTACGACTTCATGCTTTAGGTGGCAACTGTTATAGACATATTTGGGAACTTCAACCCTAATCTTATATGTCGATAAACTAGGGTTCTTTAACCCCTAAAAGTGTTGTTTCATACCCTAAAGGATCATGGTCAACTGATTACATCATTCCCCTGAAGTTCCACTTGAAAAACCACTTAGAACTGGCCAAAACTAGACCATATTGACTACTCCACTATCAGGGTGCGATGCATACTGACTTCTGCACTAGCTAGGTGTGATGCATATTAAAGAGGCCTTTTTTAGGGTGTGATGAGTGAGAATGGAAAAATGTCCGAGATAGTTTGCTAAGTGGATGCTCATGGAATCTTCTAGAAACTTCCCCTATGACACTTGCCTCTTTAAATTCGCCCAGGGATGAGTAAGAGATCCAAGAAATCTCCAAGTGGAACCAAGAACAGCAAGTGGAATGACACTAATCAAAAACCTAGAAATGATTCACATGCTTGCACACATATATAAATGGATCCCTCATCTGAGATATCTAGAGGCTGGAATTTTTTAATTTGCAAGGAATTGCTGATAGTTTGTGGTTAAGAAAGAGCATTGTACTGTTGGTGTGATCTTGCTTTCCATGAGGTGAAGAGGACTTTGATGCTGGGAGGATGATGCTGGATCAGACAGTTGGGTTGGAATTCTCCCTTCTATTTTAATAAAGTTCTTTGAGTTTTCCTCCATACAATCATGTATTTGTGAATGCCATTGTATGTTCATTGTATTTTTGATTCTGCAATGCTTATGATATAATAGATCGAGATGTTTTGATAGTGTTTTGCTACTTTATCTCTATAGGTATTCTCTAAGCGGGATAAATAGAAGAGGATTTGCAAGCTCTATCAAGGGAGAGAGAGATCAAGCAAGGATTCAAGCGAAAGATCCAGGTTGGTTCCTTTTCCTCTCTCTTATCTATCATACATAGAGGAAATCACAAATTTCTTTGAATTGTTTGTTTCTAGGATAGTTGCCAATCCTAGAGGGCTAGCATATTGAAAAGACACTAGTTTTCATGGAAACACAAAGGTTCATAAATGACTTTAGCAAATTGGCCTCTCCTTTATTTGGTTTGTTGGCCAAAGACTTTGAGTTTATATGGTCAAAAAGTTGTAAAGAGACCTTAGACATAATAAATGATAAGTTAACCACTACGCTGATTCTTCGAGGCCCAAATTGGGCCCTTCCCTTTCATATTCATGCTGATGCCTCACACAAAGCCATAGGAGTAGCCCTACGTCAGATAGATGAAAAAATGCCTCATGCTATCTATTTTATGAGTAAGAATTTATGCAAGGTTGAACTAAATTATACAGTGACCAAAAAGGAACTCCTGGTTGTTATGCATTCATTAAACAAATTTAGGCATTATATTATAGGCTATCAAACATTTGTGCATACTAACCATGCTGCAATCAAATATTTAATGAAAAAACCAGATGTGAATGCTTGAATTATAAGATGGTTACTTTTATTACAGCAGTTTGGTCTAACCATTGTTGATAAGCCAAGTAAGAAAAATGTTGTTGCAGACTTCTTGTCTAGAGTAAATTTTCCTGCAGGTGAAGAAGGAATGGTGGATGACCAGTTAATGGATGAACACTTATTTTCTATTTCAGTTCTCTCTTTGTGGTTTGCTGATATAGCAAACCATTTGGTATCAGCACAGTTTCCACCAAACTTTTCCTCCAAAGAAAATATAAATATAGTCAAGAAAAGTGCCCCTTTCACTTGGATTGGGGGCAACCTTTTCAAACTTGGCCTAGATCAAATCTTGAGAACGTGTGTTAGGGAGGAGGAATTATTTGACATCCTTCTAACCTGTCATGATGGGCCTTGTGGATGTCACTTTGCAGCAAAGAGGACAACATTCAAAGTGTTACAAGAAGGCTATTATTGGCGCAATCTTCATTAGGATGTGAACAAATACACTAGGTAGTGTGATCGGTGCCAGAGGATGGGAAGGCCTACTCCGAGAGATAAAATGCCTCTAAAAACTCAAGTGACTTTCAATCCATTTGAGAAATGGGGCATCGACTTCATTGGGCCTATTGACCCTCCTTCAAAGAAAAAACAATACATCATTGTGTGCACTGATTATTTGACTAAGTGGGATGAAACCAAGGAAATTAGGGCAACAACAAAAGAGAAGGTGGCTGAGTTCCTAAGGGAGAATGTATTCTACAAATTTGGGTTCCCTAGAGATTTGGTCACAGATCAAGGTAGCTAGTTTACCTCCAACATGATTGAAGACTTGCTCAACCATCACAAGACCAAGCATAGAACCTCCATTCCCTATCATCCACAAGCTAATGGGCAAGTGGAGGTGGCCAACAGAGAATTGGAGGGCATCTTGACCAAAGTGTTAAGCATCAATAGGAAGGATTGGGCAGAAATACTAGTTGAGGCCACCTCCGCCTATAATACCACATGGAAGACCACCATTGGATTCACACACTATGAGTTGGTATATGGGAAGAAGGCCTTGTTGTCCATTTAATTTGAATATAACACATTAAGGATGGCAACCCAACTAGATTTGGATCTCAACATTGCACGGAAAGAGATATTGTTCCAGTTGAATGGTTTGGATGAATTTAGAATGCAGGCCCTCCTACATATAGAGGTATTTCAACTTCAAAGGAAGATCTGGCATGTTAAAAATATCAAGGAGAAGCAATTTCACGAAGGTGATTTGGAATTTCTATATGATTCTAGGTATAAAGACTTCAAGGGCAAGTTAAGGACAAGATGGCTCAGACCTTATGTCGTGGAAAGATGCCATGATAATGGTTCAATGCAAATCAGAACCATAGATGAAGAAGCCATTTCTTTTCTTGTTAATGGACACCAATTTAAAATTTACAAGAGACCTTTATCAAAAAAAGAGTTCATTGATGATATCAATAAAATAATGATGATAGTGGAGCAAGTTCTTGCTCCTCCCTCATCAAATCACCGAGAAAAAGAAAAGAGAATAAGGACTCAGGTGAGAACCTCCATGAGGTGCCTGAGTCCCATGATTGGGTTGAAAACCTCTTAAGGCAGCTCAGTGGCGTCAAAAAAAGAAAAAAAGAAAAAAAAAATATCCCTTGGTGAAAACCTTTCTTGAGGCGTCCAGGGCAAAGAGCTAGGGTGAAAACCTCTCAGAGGAAGCCTAGTTAAAAAAAAAAAAAAAAAAAAAAAAAATCATGAAATTTCGATTTCCAGGTCAACAAGAAGGATGGTTAAGGAGCAAAGGAGGAGCACAAAGAGACCCCTGTCACTCACATATTTATTTTTCCACTAATTACCATGCATCCCTCCATCATTTATATCATTTTTTCACTCCATTGCTTTAGTTTATGTAAGGACTGTGCTTTCTATAGGATCTCATGTATTCCTGCAAGATCCTTTGAAAACCTACATGATGATCTTGTAGGAATTATAGTGACCCAGAAATCCTATAGGAACCAATCCAAAGGAAAATGATTGACTTGCTAGGCCACTAAAATTCACCCTCTTCATCATCAATCACCACACCTTGTCCACCATCATCATCCCTGCACTCACCATTACAAAAAAATCAGTTTCAAGAGTTTTTTTTTCCAGTCTTAGAGAAAAGGGATACAGAGAAGAATAAAGAACATAATCTAAATATTCCTTTCCCTCCACAGTCCCACTCCTTATTTCCATCCATGTCACAATCCTCACAACCCCAGCAAGAAGAATGATTAAAGAGTTCTGAGGGAGAAGCAGCTACAGGACATCCTATAGAAAATCTTGTAAGAGCCTATCCGATAGAATACCAATCATACCAGCAACAAGCCTTCAACATGATGATCTAGGAGCTCCAAAGCAATAGCATCATATCTTCAACCACATGTACTTTCACAAAAAAACAAGCCATTAACAGACAACAAGAGGAGGAAGAAGAATAGCATGCAGCAAATACTCACAACAGCACCATTGGTCTTCTACAACTGCAACTAGCATTGGAATGACACGTAAGTATACCGCTCGCTCTCTCATATGCATCATGTAGTCAAAATAAACCAAGGGTTATGAGATAGTTTATTTATAAGTGAAAATGTGGCTAGTTAACTTGGCCACATTCGTTCAGTCAACACATGCACAACTGGGTGTCCTCGCACACTATAAGAGGAAATAAAACATCATTCCCATGCATTCATACATTTCACTTCCTCAAAGCTCACTCACTCAGGTCACTCTCATGTGTAGGCAACCCACCAGAAGTAAAACTCCATTTTTTCACTGAGAAGGAATTCCTACAGGATTGCATAGGAGTTCCTACAGGATCATGGATATGAATTCCTACACTATATTCAAAGAGTGTCTACAGGATTGGCAGAGAAGATTTCAGAAGGGATATCATGGGAGTTGGCCACTGCAAACAATCTAAAGAGGTATGTTGTGATATTACATCCCTATTTACAAGTAATTGAACCAGAAATCCTCTAAGTTTAAGTGAATTTAGCAATTGTGTAAGGGAATTACATACGCAGTCATCTATGTTTTGGTTATGCATTTGAAAATTGTTTCAACCCTCTCATCTCCTCAAAATTCACCAAAAATATGACATGGGGTTCTAATAAGAGGGAGCCCACCAACACTGTGAGAATCCAAGAACACCCCCAAGTGCTTGAAATCTTCACAAGACATAAGGAGGAAACTGATAGAGATGATGAAGATCTACAAGAAGAATAAGACAAGAAGGACATAGAGGAAGAAGGAAATGGAAAATAGGGGACAGAAAACAAGAAGGAGTCACCTAGGGTGTCTCCAGAATCTACTAAGAGAGAGGCAAAAAATTCCCTCACTGCTCTTAGCACCCCAATTAAGAAAAAAGGAAAAAGGCAGAGGTAGACCCCATTATATTTTAGGGCAAGAAAGAGCACAAGAATAAGGCAAGGGAAACCCTAAACATCAACCAAAATTCCTATTGTGATTGAAGACTCCCCTACACAAAAAGAGAAAATGTGTTCCCTTAAGTCACCTATCACCTATGTGAGAAGGCCTACTACTAGATCAACTTCTTCCAAGGGAAAGGTAATCCTGCAGGATACACAAAATCTACAGGAAACAAAAGCTATCCTACAGGATACTCTACTGAATCTACAGGAGGCATAGAAATTGGGAAGGAAGGTAGGGGAGCAACAAGAAACTAATGAAGAGGACCTAGAGACAAAATAACCCAGCCCCCAACCTAACTTGGAATCCTATTACCGGTTTATTGAAGGAGGCAAGGTCATACCTCAAAAATTTTCCATCCCACTATTCTTCGAGCTTGAGAAAAAGAGGCACATGGAAGAGAAACTCAAGGACATGGGCAGAGAGATAAGTGGCTTGAGGGAAAAAGAAGCTATAAGGAAAAATCAACTAGAAACAAAAAATGCATGGTTGAGGGGAAAACTGTAGGAAAGAAAGAATCAATTGGCATCTATGGTCAGTGTCTCTTTGGAAGAAATATAGTGTAGGATTCTGGCTAAATCCTATGCTCTCTAGCTCAAAGAACAATGGTTGCGGTTTTAGACTAAGCCCTAGCACATAGAGGCACCATGCCATCTCAGTACTACATGCATTTTACTGATCTTTGTGATCAATGTACACTAGAAGATAGGGCCAAAATTCTTGAGTTTTATTTTCACAACATGGCCCTCACAGACATGAATGTACGGGACCCTCATTCCAAGCTAGGAGATCTACAATTAATGGCTTTGGAATCATGGATGAACCATGAGGATTCAATAGCTACAGATATGAAAAGAATATTGGAAAGAGAGCAAACTAAACCTCTTTTGATTAGGGTTGAAGAATCAAATCCCATGGCTCTCATCAACACCCATAATTTGATTGCAAATGATCCTCAACTGGCGCCTAGATATTTTGCTACCCAAGAGAAAGAAATTTCACATTTTGAGGACATGTTCAGGTTGCTAGGAGAAGATAGTATACATGTTTGCCTAAGGAGATGATAGTATACATTCTTGCCTAAGGAGATTGAACACACTACCATACAACTTAAAGATAAGATAATATCACCCTCCTCAAAGGTTGAGAGGGGCACTCAACATGATACCTATGTATAAGCAATCTATGCAAAGGTTGAAGGTCAATTGGATAGGCCTAAAACTCATTACACCACTACTCTTAGGGATGCTAGAATGGAGAAAAGAAGAAGAAGAAAAGAGGCATTAGGAGGAGGTAGAAAAGAAAGCAGGATTCTATGAACAAGAAGAGGAAACCATAGCAGAGGCATAGGATGGAAAAGAGGCCACTAGAGCCATGAAGGATATGGATATTGATTAAGTTGCTCATATGATGAGCAACAATTTCAGTAGGGGGTCATGATGAACCTCATCATTGGGTAATTATATGGGCCTTAATTCACCTCCTAGATTAGTCAAACCAACTTTTCTCATAACTTATTACATGTTTTTGGTTATATTTTGTTTATGAGGTGAGTTAGAGTTGGATATTATGCTTTGTGGTTTAATATGCACTGAATGCAGGATTAAAGGAGAAAATCAAGGAATTTTGGGAAAGACTAAGGTAAAAACTCGAATGGGACAAGGGAGAGGGATTTCAAGAGTTAATTTCTCCTCATTTACTACTCCTCCATTCAATTATTCCTCCATTCATCACATCAGCTCGAACTGTAAACAACCAAATCATGAGGACTAGAAGGTAGTCGGGCAAGTGAGAGACAAAGCACTAGTTTATCTCAAGTTTGGGGAGCAAAGCCTCCCTAATTTTAAGGAACTCGATGGGGAATTTAGATGTATAAGTAGAGAGGCCTAGGACCTCTGTAGGATTTGGATTTTTGATTGTAAAACTCTAATATATTTTTGAGCTGCAAAACTTCTGACAATTCTATTGAGGTAATTTGTATTTTGGTAATAAGAATGAGTTTTGTTTTGAGCCAAAACTGAGTCAACTCAGAGGGTTGAAGATGTTGGGTTAGGTACCAACCCTAGTAGCCAAGGCTCCTCTTTATTGTACATGTATGTTTAGTATAGTTTCATAAATTCATTGTTAATTTGTTTTTAGATGCATTAACATTACATGTAGTGTGGATTAGATTGGTTTTTTGATAGTTTGCTTCCATTTGTGCCTTATTTCAAGTAGAAGGTTGACAAGGCGAAAAAGGATCACCACAATGTTGTTAGCAGGTGTCTAGACCTCACTTCCTCCATCTGGGACCATGAATTGAAGAAGGGACCCTTAAGCAGCCCCAAAAACACAAATTTCTAGTTCTTTTATGAGCTTTGGAGTTTGTTGTCTTTAATTTAATATTTGGTTAATTTTGCAAGGTAGATTTCATTATCATCTTTTTCATCTCCATTTATACAATAGATATCACTCATGCTTTCATTCCTTTCAGCAACTTTCTTCATGCATAGTATAGGCAGTTGATTCATTAATTCCGCTTTTCTAGTTTATGAAAATGTATCTTGTTGGATAGCTTTTGGAAAGATACACATGTTTTATGTAGTGCAGGTGCTTCAAGAGGAGAGTAAGACTTCATAGCTAGCAGCCACCTTCCACTTCATCCAGCTTAGCCATCTCTTGTTTTCACCATCACCTTCACTGGTTTTCCATAATTTTTCATAGAAATTCTCCCAAGAACATTGAGTGAATCTAGCCATCTATTATCTTGGATATTGGCTCCTGAGTGATCCTATACCTTATCTCACTCCATTCCACCCATCGCACACCTTTCCTAATCCTGCTATCACCTCCAACAACACACATAATTTAGCTCTTAGCAGTATCTTGTAGGTTTCCTATAATTCCTACAGGATCATCCTGAAGGTTTCTAATACATCTTGTTGGTTTTCTTGAAACTGCTTGTTTTTGAGGCCAAATTGATGGAAAACCTCTAGGAAGTCACCAAAAGCCTCCCAGGGGTCCTCCACACTATCCTACCATCTCATAACCCTTCTAGCCATCCTCAAACATCCTTAATCTGCTTACCACATTGACAAGAACAATTAGTTTGCATACTTGATTTTCAATAAAAAGACAAAAAAAAAACAAAAGCAGATGCAGTTTAGTCTCTTTACTTGCACATTAGTATTGTTTGATGCTTCTTACTTCTACTACTTAGATAGTAGTTGTTTCATGTTGATTTATCATTTCTTCCTAGAATATATTCTTAAATGGTTAATTAGGGTATGGTGTGATTTAGCATCACATCTTTACCTTCTCCATTAAGGTAGTAGAGTAACTATCTTAGAATAGATTTACCTTTCTTCCATCAAAGAGTCAAGTTTTTCTAACTCCATAGAAGTTTGTCTTGGAAGTTGAGCGGTCTCTCACTAGCTAAACAATGATAACAGGCATAACGATCACTTTTACTTGTGCCTAGAAGCTGAGCGGTCTCTCACCAGCTAAACAATGACAACAGGCATAACCATCACTTTTACTTGTGCCTAGAACATTGTCATCTCCGCGTTTGCACAAACCCCGGGATGATAAGTAAAGATGGTAGCCCAAGATTTGAAGCATCCTTACTACAATACTAGTGTACATCAATATTCTCGATGCTACCATGTGGTAGCCTTGCAAACTCCTTTTTGTTGTTTGGTACTAACTTCAAAATGACATAACTCTTGCATCGAGAGTCAGATCAACATCATTCAAGTTGTTTTGGAATTGTATCACTAAGCTCTTTGAAATGACACCATTTCCATTACATTCTAAAAACTTCAACTTTTAGGCCTTTTTAGATCCACCTGGATCAATACACTACTCTAGTATTATACAATTGCAAATGTCCTAGTACCATTATGATAAGGAACCTAGTATAAGTATCATCAATTGATGAGGTTACCAAACTATATAATGATTCCCATCAATAGGTACATTTTGAAGATTAATATTCCATCCTCCAGCCTTAAAGCTACCCTTCTCTTGCATTAATTCACATTTTTCATTATATTATGCTTAGTAAGAGGAATAGAAGGTGTTTGTCATAATATGTGGCCTAATGTGATTGAATTGAGGGAAAATGAGGCATTTTTGGGCTATTATTATGAAAGGGCTCAATGGAGACAACTAGGAGAGAATCTAGGGGTTTTTTCCACCTCCTTAACTCCCTATAATTACCTTGGAATCACCATATCCTATCTCACTAGTTCGATTTGATTGGAAGACAAGTCACTCCTAGTGCAAGTGAAGATCATGGAGGACAAGATCTACCATTTTTGAGATCAAGGAGGGAACCATTCCTAGTTTCAATGGAGTTGCTTCAACTGCTCTTTTGTATAAATAACCTAGAGGAAGAACTCATTAGGATTCAAAGTTTTTGTTTAGTTAGGTGTAGCTATTTCTCTCAAAGAATTGACATTGTTATTTTCAACTTTTATGTGATGTATTAGAGATGCACTTTATGATAATGGGAAGTGGGATTTTAAGTTTCATATGAGTTAGTTTCATAGGGTTCAGACCCTTGGTATTTTTCCCAACCCAGAGCCTTTGGTCCCTCTTCTTGTACTTAATGTTTTTCTTGATTGAAAGCAGTTCATAGTTTCTTGCATTTCAGTAGAAGTTAGCCTATAAAATCATGTGGTTGCAAACTCTACATCACCTCCCTTGTGGGAGAATGAGTAGAATGATTCACAACCAAAACCCAAAAATATTGTGTTTATGTTTCTTGGAAGTATATTAGTATTGATTGTCTTGTTTTACATTTTATTTCTATAGTTTAGAAGCTAGTTCAGTGAGTAGATCAGTGGTTTGCATGAATTAGATGTCATTTAAATTCAACTCCATCTTTTCCATCATAAGTTATTCAATTTTGAAAGTTATAAATGGATGCATGTATGTGACAGATTGCAATAATTATTGATCTCCAGGGAAGGGTTCCTTCATCACTTCCATCCTGAGCTCTTTCACCTTCTCCTTCCACCTCCAAGATTTGTCCCAAAAACCTTGTTTTATAAGCTATTTTGTCTAAGTCACTGAGAGCAGTCATCCTAGTGCAAGAGAGGCCTCTGAGAGGTCCTGAAATTTTCTAGGGGCTTAGACCAACCTTCTTTCATTTGATTCCACTACTATTCACATCTCCATACCCTCAAGCCAATGTTTTCACCTATAAAAACCACTCAGATTCCCTCATGTACCATTACAGGCCTATTTGTAGCATTACAAGCCTCATATAACAATCACTTGTAGAAAACTTGCAAAAGCATTTTTCTTCATCATTTTAGACCCACACTACAACTTGGACGTAGCATAGATGCATAATGACCTTCAACTATGATAATATGATCAAGAAAGGATCCTAGGCCACTGCAAACCTTCCTTGTCCTCATTGCAAAAACATAGTAGAGTTATTTTCTGTATCATGAAAATATGTTATTGATTTATGAGGAAGTATGAATTAAGTAGATGGTATTTGTGATTCTGATAGGTATTTTGATGAATTATGAAAGACATATTAGTTTCTTTTTTGCAAGTAGATGAGCTAGTGTGATGAATCATACAAGATAACATAGTTTCATTTATGCAAGTAGGTTATCTTAAATCAATTCATGAATTGAGTAATTAGAGTTTTACAAGTTGAGTCAATGGAATTTATATTCCCATACTTATAAGAAATTTTTGATTTGTCCATTTATCAAGCTTTTATTCTAATTCAGTAGAAGGAAGGGTCTTTCAATGTTTTTTATATAATGTCATAATTGAGGGTGGTATGAGTGGAATCCTATCTATTGTGCATATAGCACTATCACCTCAAATTTTTTACATATGCCAGGTTGATAACCCGATTTGACAAGCCCTTCGGAGTTGCAACATTCTTGGTGCAATACTAGGGCTCACCACTTTTTGGTGTTGTTCCAGGGGTGGTGTCTAGATGGATGTTGTTTCTTCTTAAGCATTGTTTTTTGTTTTGCATATAGTTCTAAAGAAGTAAAATAAAATAAAATAGAAAAAATTCTTTCATTCCTCATAGAAGTAGAGATACTAAAGGAAAACTCTTACCAAAAACCACCACACCCTAAAGCAATCAACCTTTAGTCTTCTTCGGTGACTTTCAGCTTCCCTCTCTTACTACAGGGTTGTTAAAAGATCTTGTAGGTCATAAACATAAAACTTTTTAAGAAACTATTGGGGAAGAAGAAGAATCCACTTCACCTACCCAAACTATGGCTAAAAATAGGGACAATGGCATTTTCCCTATCAGAGAAACCAATAAAGAGGCTAGAATGAAGCATATAAGCCCTACTTCCCTTCCACACTTCCATGGATTAACCTCTGAGGATCCTGATACTTTCATGTTTGAAATTTTTGTTGTATGTAGGACCTATGACTATGCCTCTTATGAACAGAGGATGAAGTGATTCCCCTCTACCCTTAAGGATGTAGCCTTGCGCTAGTTTTGGGTCTACCTGGAGGTAGCATCACTACCTAGCCCTAAATGCAACAAGCCTTTAATACCAAGTATAGGGACTAGTGTAGGTCCAAATAAACCAAGTAAAAAATCTTTAGAATGACTCTTGGACTTGATGAATCCATACAATACTATGAGGAGATATTTCAACTCAGTTAAAGGAGGGCTAACTACATCCTTGATCCTAGATCACTCAAACTAGTTCTTCTTCAAGGGATCAGGGAAGACATGTTGGAGACCCTCAACATGTTGTCTAGGGTATATATCTATTAGGTATACTATGATGACATTAAAACCCTGTTCAAGAATCACTCTAGGGCTACTAGAAACAAGGTTAGGGATAATCAAAGCTTGTTCAGTGCCTCTCCCTCAACAACTTCCATTAAGAATGAGATAGGAAACATTTTGGAGGACTTCAAGAGTGAAATGTTGCATAAATTTGCACTGGAAATGAATACTAGAAAAATGAAATGAAAATAAGAGTAATAAGAAAGGGAACTAGCTATTTTCTATCCAAGATGCACCAAAAGACATACTAAGAATAAGTGCCCCTTAAATTTCATAGAGGTTTGCCTAGTTTGTGAAGAAAATCATGCAACAGACAAGTGGCCTTCCTTTCCAGGACTAACATTTGTATATGAAGTAGTAGAAAGGGGGTCAGAGAAACTTTGTTTCATAAATAAAAGATTACCTCAAGGACCTAGGCCATATTACTAAGGCATGCAAGGTTCACACTACTCCTATTATCATCCAAATTAGACTACACCCTTGCAACCATGGTACTCTTCCACTCACCCAGCTTGTTCCACACCCCCTTCTTGGCTCTATACTCCTCCATATCATCCTAAACCTATCGACCATCATTTTCAGCCATATCCACCTAAGTCTTCTCAATGGGGCAACCCATCACAAGGGTGGAGGCCTTAGGTTAACCAGCCTCCTACTTTACTACCTCCACCCCAACCTCAGCCACAACTCAATCACCCTACTCCACCTAAGAAACCTCAAATGCCTTCTCAACCAATTTGGAACCCAAAAAACAAGCAATCCCAGCAAGTATACAATGGAGAGACATCTTACCCTGCTTATGATGTGGAAATCTAATAGATCAACCTTTGGTCTAGGAGAGTGCTTCCAGATAACCAACCAGCTTCTCCACCTGGGGAGATTGAAGCAGAGAAGGAAGAGAGTGTTCCTCAAGTCAATCCACCTCCTTTTCCTGAGAGGTTGATCCACCATAGCCAGCACACCTGATAAGAGGTTAAAATTTTGGGAGAATTGAATAATTTGTGTGTTAAAATACCCCTTCTCGAGGCTATTTAAGATGTTCCCATCTATAATAATCTCATCAAGGAAAAATGTTTCAAACATTATAGGAGAATAAAAAGAGACACACCCACCATAAATATTGTTGGGAAATTATTTGATTAGATGCTTGGGAGGGTGATATTCCAACATATCTAGACCCTAGAAGCCTTGTATTAGATTTTCACATTGATGGCCTTATAGTCCCTAACACCCTGATTGATCTTGGGGCTATCATCAATGAGATGACTAAAGAAACCATGCTAAAACTAAACCTCCAAAGATATTTGAGAAAAACCACTATAGTGCTACAACTTGCAGATAGATCCATAGTATTTTGTGGGGGCGTTTTTGAAGATGTTATGGTCTCCATTGACTCTTGGGAATATCCTACTGATTTCTCGGTTCTCCCACCCAAAGCCAAGTTCAATGGCTATCCTCTTAGCCAAGTTCAATGGCTATCCTCTTATCTTGGGAAGGCCATGCTTAGGTAATGCTGATCCTTACATTAGTTGTAGGGATAGGAACACGAGCATTTAGAATGGACATTTGTATAAACAATTGTTAATGTATCCTCCCTCTTAGCCTTCCATTGAGCATGAATTAACCTTGTGACTAGAATGGTAGGAAGAATATGAAATATATTGCACTACTCCTCATCGAATATGCACTTGGGACATCATTATTGGAGGGGGGCAACCCAATGAAGATGATCCCATTGACAACATCCTTTAGAATCAATCTCCAATTCCCATACCCAATTATGAGTTGATGAAAGGATATCAGAGTAATCCTTGTGCTTACTTATGCCCTATTGACTCTTCCAGACCATGTCAACACCATAGATTTTTCCCATCCAAAACCTTGGAGATCAACCTTCTATCTCGGCCAAATAGGAAGAGAAATTGTGCAAAGTGCTGAGGCAGAACCTGGATTCTTTTGCTTGGGATTATAAGGAAATGAAAGGTATGCATCCCTTGGTATATGCCCACCATATTTACATCAAGGAGGGATGCAAGATTGTGCACCAACCATAGAGGAGGATGAACCCAAATGTTAAGGATATTGTGAAGGAAGAACTGCAAAAGATATTGGATGCAGGGTTCATATACCCTATTTTAGATAGTGAGTGGGTATCACCTTTGGCGTTAGCTCCCAAGAGAATTGGAAGTGAAGTATTTGTGTGGATTACAAGGAGCTCAACAAGGCCAAAAGGAAAGACCATTTTCCCTTACCCTTCATTGACCAAGTCCTAGATGACATTGCAGGGAAGGAATTCGTCTCCTTCCTGGATGGATTTAGTGGATATAATCAAATCCAAATTTGTTAGGTCCCTATAATAATAGTGATTTCCCCATTAGTATTTCATTGTATTCCTTATTGTTATTATTGTTCCCTTATTCTCCCCATATTGTCATTATTATGCCCCATAGAAGCCCACTATCGTTATTGTTGTGCCCTTATATTATTATTGTTATGTCAGCTTTGATTATATTCTAACCCCTTAGACTCCTATATATAGAAAGGAGGTTTTGTCATTTGTATTATCCAAGAATTTTTCATTTGTGTAATGTAAAGGAGGTTTCCACCTAGAAGAGGCTGATTCTAAAGTCGTTGATCTATCTTTTCTATATTTTTGTGAGCTATTTTCTTAACATTTGGTATTGAAGCTTTGGATTCTAGGGTTCGCTTCTCCAAACATGTCACCATGGAATTTTAGCTATAATGTTTTCTCTACGAAGTTTCATAAGCTAAAAAAGAAACCCATTTGAGCCGAAATCAGTTTGAACCTCGAGTCTAAATTTCAGATATTGTGTCACTATATTTTCAGAGATATGATCTGAGGAAGTCAGGTCTTTTTCAGACTCCCAAATTACATTCCAAACAGGTGACCTTGGGAACATCATCATAACTTTCTCTCTGAGCATCAGATTGAAATTTTGTAAGACGTTATAGAAAGAGGACAGGCTGTAGTTTTCTATTGATATTTTTCAGATCTGAAGATCGAAACAGTGACACGTGGCATGTTGTACAATTTTTCTCTACTAAACAATTATATAATCAGGTCATCTTGCTAGATTGGGCATACCTCTTTCTTGGAGAATCCAATTTTGATTAGGTTGGTGCCATGGGAAAGAGGACTTAGAGGGCTACTATAGGAAGCAATTTAAGACCTTGGAGATGCACAATTACAGAGATACAATAGATTCAATATCAAGATTCTATAAAGCGAAAATAGGTGTGTAGTCTTTTTTAAAATTTGCATAAGTTTGGGTTGAAAATTAGTTTGAAGTTCAAAGGTCATAATGAAGAATAATTATCATTAATTGATGCCTTGAAGAAAGAAAATGGAAACACCTAGTAAGAAACCATAAATCTCTAGCATGAATGATGAGGAAGAGGAAGAAATTCAACATGATATATAAAAATTACGAGGCCAAGTGCAACACATTTCACTCTCACAAAAGGTAACAAAAGCTAAGATTGATGGCTTGAGGAAAGGCGTGGAAGATAAGATGAATTCCATGGAAGTTAAGATGGATGGCATGGATACTAATATGGATGGTATATAAGAAAAACTAAAAGGTGACAAGGAATATTTGAAAATAGATTTGACTAAGTTTCTACATGAAATGCTTACTAATGGTGAAAGGGTGGTGGGCTCCAGTATTGCAGCAATAATGTTGCAACTCCTGGGATTCCCTTATTTACTTTTATCAACCTGGTAGTTCGTAACAAACTTGGAAGCGACGATGCTGTATGCACAAGTAATAGCTCTTGCCGTAGCTGTCACTTGGTCAGCTGGCACAAGTCCGCTAGGGGCTCAAGCCAACTTCTATGAGCTCTGAGAAGAAGCTTGTTAACTGATGAATGGAAGCTAACTCGAAGGAAGCTAATGTGCTTGCGAAAAGAAACTGAAAAACTGAAAGAAAGCGCAAACCCTTGCAACCCTAATTTTACCAGCTAGTCCTACTGATGCGAAAAGGAGGATGCAAGCTACTGAAACAGATGCCATTACTTCTAGGAAGGTAAAATACATGTATCTAAGCTACTTCTATCTGAAGAAAACATCTTTTTGTATTCTTGAATAAGTTGTCAGAATTATCATGCATGTGCTTTTACTGTTTTTGACTGTGCAGAGGTGGATTGGCGAGAGGAAATGCGTGGAAGAGGTTAGGAATGTTTATAGAGGGCCTAAGGGGTCCCTAACACCCTTCCAGAGAGTTTCACAAATTTTGGTTATTAAGAAACCTCATTCGTGACCTTCTACAGGAAGTCTGCGGGGGTTCTACAGGATGTTCTAGAATTTCTACACGACGTTCTATGATTTTCTACAGGATGTTCAGAAATGGGATTTTGGAGGGTGGATGGATGAAGAAAGATGGAGTGGGTATGGAGGTAGGATAGGGGTTCGAGGTGGTCCAGGGACTGTTGGATGGAGTTGAGAGAAGATGTAGATGGTTGGATTTGTTCAAAGAGGGCTAAAGCAATGTTGCACAAAATGGTAGGGCTATGTGGGCAAAATGGCAAACGCGAGGCAAGAAACCAAGTTAGCGGATGGAGCAGATGGGTATGATGGAGTTTGGACAGATAGAGAAGTGCTATAGGTGCTCTGCAATTTGTGTTTCCAACTGAACCAACAAAGACTTGCAAGAAATCAAAGACCTAGTTATGCCAACCTAATCTGATCTAGCTAACAGTAAAGAGAATGAACAAAAGCTTTATTTGTAAGGAAACCATGTATATTAACTATGCAACGAAGCATTCAAAGAACTAAACATGTAACCAACTTCTGCAAACGAAAATCGTACACTAGCGATTGCATGGCAAAGAAAAAATAGTGTTTTTGGGGTAGCAAGGTCACTTTGATCCTAGCCCATGATCCTATGAGGGGGAGGTGGAATAAAAGGTTCTAATTGGCCTTTTTCTGAAGCTTTTTCCCTGTTAATAACCTACCAACTCAATCTAAACATCAAAAGCCTTTCTAACCATCAACAATGAGCTAGTTAATCAACACGATTTAATCTACCCAACAGAAATGATTTTGCAAATACGTAAAGAACAAATAACAATACATAAAGGAGGCCTTGGCTCTCAGGTTGGGCCCAACCCCAAGAGCTACGGCTCCTATAAAGAACTCAGAGCTAATGTCAAATAGAACTGCCTTTCATTATCAAAAAATAGTCATTACTAGAAAGTTATACCACAGTGGCTACAAGAAAACGAGCTGAAAATGACAGCACTATAGTGCAAAAATACAACAGTTCCAAAAGTAAACTACGAAGGCTGAGGCCTTCTTATTTATACACTACGAGGGGCCTAGCAGGACTCCTAAATTCAAGGGACTCGGCTGTCCCAACTACTAGTAAACAATCACTCTTCCAAAATCTGCTTGGCTGCCTTTTAGGATTCGTTTTGGTGGCCTGTGAGCTCGGAGTTGAGGGTGGAGATTTTGAGGAAGGGCCATTTAATGCCAGAGACAACCCCCCTACAAATCCTCACCTCAAGCTTGGCTGTCACTTGGCCCATAATTGCTTGTTTTGTCCAAAATTTGTCCAAAAACCCTGAAATAACCACGTATTAGCCTCCTAGGTAGAGTGACCACCCTTATTCGTTCAAATAACATAAACATACTAAAAAACATGCATAATCTATGAGAAATGGAGGATTGAACAAGGAAAATTAGGCAAAATGAGCCCAATAAGTTACCCAATACGGTGCTCATCATCACCCCCCTTCTAAATGGGTTGCTCATCCTTTGAGCAACTAGTCCAGCTCCTCATCCTTGATTTCCTTGATCACCTCCCTCACTTCCTAGACCTCTGAGGTGATATCTTCTTCACTGTCATGAAATCCAGCCTTCTTTTCCTGTTCTTCCCACTGCCTATGCTCCTCCTCTTTTGTGCCTCCTTCCAGCAGCCCCAAAAGAAAAGGTGGACTTAACTAGAGGCCTATCCAGTTGGCCCGAAGATTCTGCATGGACTTTTTGTAGAGAAGCACTCATGCCAAGGCCTCCCTCATTCTAATTGGGGTGTGGTATTCTCTGATTTTTAGGTTGTGGGACAATGTGTTCCACCTACGGGTGCAAGCATGAACACAGTTGTCCCCCAACAGTCATTCCATGTCCTCAAAATGTGTTATGGCTTGAGCTTGACGATCCATGTAATCTAGCAGGGCCTGAAAGTGGTTTGCCAAGTGCTGGTGGGTGGATATTAATGCTGAGGGATCCCCTGGCTCTGCTCTAATCAATAGTGGTTCCTGTAGTTCCCAGTCCATGACATTTCTGACCTCTCATGCTATTTGTTCTTCATGATTTAGCCACAAGGCCATGGCCATAAGTTGCATGTCCCCTACTGCAGTGTTGGGGTCCCACGAGGTCATGTTGGGAAAGGCCAAATTGTGTAGGTAGAACTCTGATAGTTTGGCCTTGTCCTCTGACGAATTGCTGTCACATAAAGCCATGAATTGTTGGGGGTTTTGGAATTGAGTGATACCTCTCTATGCCAAAGTGTTGATCTAAAATTGCAGCCACTGATCCTTGAGGTATAGGGCATAGGATTTGGCTAGCTTCCTACACTGCAGAGCTTCCATTGCCCAATTGGCCATGCAGGCTAGTTGGGCATCCTTTTCTTGTATCTGCTGTTTCAGAGACTGTATCTCTAGGCCTGCTTGCAATTCTTTTTCCTGTAGTTGTCAATTCAGTGTCTCAATTTCAGCCTGCATCCCTTCCCTTCTCTGCTGTTCTTCTGTGGTATCTTTGGCTGTTGTGGCCTCCTCCTGTTGCTATTGTTCTCCCAAGATGTGAGGCCTATCTTCCTTCTTCTGTCCCTGCAATTATAGCTGCTGTCTAAGCAACTCATTTTCTTTCCATAGCTTGGCCTGCTGATAGCCCTCCACATGTCGTACCCTTGCCAATTATTTTCGGGCCTCCTTGAGTTGTTCCTCCAGAGGACCTATATCTGCCACACCCTTGGATTTAGCGATCTTCATCCAAGTGTGGGTCCTCACTCTCTCTTCCTCTAGTACAAGTAAAAGGGGCACTGTGAATTTTTGGGGAATGATCTTCCCGGCCTCTAAGAAGTTATAGTATGAGCCCAGGCTGGGCTGGGGGCTTGGTTCCATAATGGTTTCAGCCTTCTCTTCCTCCTGTGTTGATTTAGTTGCTTTTTCCTCCATCTTTTCGGTCTCCTTCAGCCTAGCCAGTGTTTCCTGTAGAACATCCTTAGCATACTGTAGAGAGGCCTCTGAGTCTAACTTTTCCATCCTTTTTTTCCATGTGGATGTCTTCAGGCTTCGTCGCTCATATTTGATGTATGTCTTTTGTTTAGCTGGGGTGTCTACAATTGTAATTGGCCCTTTGGACTATTGCTCTTTTGGTCTGTTAGTTTTTATCCTCGTGCTTCTTCTTGCCTTAAAATACATGGGAGGCTCCCTCTTCCGCTTTTATTTTTGCTTTGGAGATGTGCTAAGGGTGGCCAACATAACTTCTACCTCCCTAGCTAGAATCTCAGGAGATTCTTCCTTCTCTTGCCCTTTTTCTAGACTTCCTGTAGAAAGTCCTGTGCTGATTGTTTTCTGGCTTCCTGTAGAAACGACCTTCTGGCTTCCTGTAGAACCAGTTTTCACTATTTTGGCCTGCTTGGATGGGGGTGCCTTCTCCTTTAGTTGGGTGTGCCCTTGCTTTCTTGGACTTTTTCAGTCCTCTCTGCCCTGATTTGCAATCAGTTAACCCTTGGTGTCTGTGCCATTTTTCCACCCACAGTTTTGGCCTCAGCAACTTGGCCTTTCTCTTGTTTCTCTTCTTGTCCTTGCTGTGGTGGTCTGCCACGGGTTTCCTAACCCTTGGCTTTCTCTTCTACCTTAATGTGCTCCTTCTCCTCACTGCTGGAGGAAGTGAGTTCCTCGACCAGAATTCAGATATCATCATCCTTGGACATATTGCGAAAAATCTCCCAGGAGAGAGGGATAGTATAGGTATGGAGGGCATCTTCTACTAGAAGGTTGATAAGCCCATGATGGGCCAGCTGGTCTGGTGTCCCTTCCTTCAGTTTTGTGCCACACTCAATCAATGATTGTAGGAGGAAGTAGGGGATGCTTAACTTTTGTTTTGTGGGTAAATCCATCTTATGCCCGAGTTCAGTTAACAACCGGAAGTGATAACTGTATACAATACTGAACTGCCCCTCACAGGTAATATATTTCATGATCTGAAGGCTGAACTCACTCCAAAATGGTTGTATGCTGGCTCTCTGGACCCCATTCTTATCCTCTAAAAAATGTTCCTCTAGTAGGAAGAATTCCTTTTTGGTCTTTTGGCCCAATTTCCTTTCCTCTTTATCCCAGGGTATCCCTAATGGTAGATCAATGACTCGACTAATGAGTTGTGGGGTGAGTTTTAGGGTCAACCCTCTGAAATTTACAGTGGCCAGTGTCTTTGATTTAGGTTGCAGGGACCTTAGAAACTCCTCTGTTATCTCATCATCATGACCTTGAATTCTGTCACAGAAGGTCATCCAATTTGCACGGGTAAATAGGTCTACCACCTCAGGAGTTTCTCGCAATTTCTTGGAATCCGAAGGTTCCTTTCTGATAAACCCTCCTAGCATGGTAAAAAATGCTTTATTTTGGCTTGTGCTCTGATCAGAAAGGGAATTTTGTGTATGGTTTCCTTCCCAGAATGTTGAAGATAGTATCCCTTAGGTGTTTATAGGTCACTTTGTATCAATTCCCTGGTTACAATGTTGTTGCTGCCCAAAACTCGACTGTCAAAAGGGAGTTAGGCTCTTACAGACAGAGTGCAGAGCTTAATGTTTATCCCCAACCACATAAAAATCACATTCTTTACGCACAGGATTACCCTTACAGTGGTTTTATCATTTCTATAGGAGGAATTTGCTAACAGGAAATGTGGAGGAGAATTAGACATAGAACCCACTGAAAAATTCCATGTATCACACAGGCAAACCACTATTCTTGAACCACAAGCATACTTGATTTTAATTCTCCTACTCCAGCATGTTTCATTCACCACCTTTCGAAATATTATGAATGGGAATGGTGTGTTCGAGCCTACCTCTCTTTGAAATTCCAATTTCAACATAGAAAGTCCAGGTTTCTCTGCTATGCCGTGTTTCCTGTAGAGCTCCTTCCTGTAGAAAGCTTTGCCGGCTTCTGAAGGACGTCACGGTGCTTCTGGAGAAGTCTGGGATGCGGGAGGACTTTGAAATGGGCCGAGAAGCTCGGGTTAACAAACTACAGAGGAGGAGGATGCGTACTTCACTGCAAAACGGTTGCAAGTGTAAATGATAGCGGTTCATCGTGAGTTATTCGGCTGAGCAATTTGAATTACTGCGCAATTCATGGCACGGGGGTGAGCTTTCTAGGCCGATCTGTTAGCCAACGTCACGGCCATCATTCCTCGGCGTGTCTTTGACCACCATTTCCTTTCTCTGCCATTAACCGCTGCCATTTCTACCAAACCTCCGATTCTCCCTGACTGGACACTTCCCATGTGTCGACTGCCCGTCTCTTTGGCGTAATCGGGCTCGTTCGGATCCCACGTGGCCATTCGACTGGCTGTGGGTGGCCAGTTGACTAGCCACCAAATTTGGTCAATCCGCACATTTCACAGTCATGCAAGTTTCAGAGTATAGTCTATGCAATTTGACGAATAAGGTTAGACACTTACCTGTGTGGCCGTGGACATGTTCTGTAGGTTTCGGGATGTGGAATGATGGCTTTGCTCGCTGCTGCTTCGTGCACGGGCGTTGGAGCTCCTTTTTTTCATTAGCTGATGCTGTATGCAAGGCTTCGAGACCCGATCCTCTGGTTGTAAATGCTGCATGCGCCGGCTCCATCTGATTTCAGCTGTTGAGGAGGTGTGCACGTCCAAGTGGAGCTTGTTGCATGTCCCTGTGTCGATTTTAGCTGCTAGTGTCTCCATAGTATGTGCTCCAGATGGATCAACTGCTACAGGATTCCTATAGGAAATCCTGTAGCTGCTTCTCCTCCTAGGATGCATGCTGAAATGAGCAAGGTTGTATTCACGGATGAAGGGTCGTGATGGAGCTTTGATAGGTAGAGTGTGCGAGCCTCTGCGTGCTTGATTTGTCACTTGGAGAAAAAAATTTAATCTGAGGAAACAGGACTCTTGTATGACTGTGCAAGAATACATAACCAGATTGTTGCAATGGCGGTGGAAAGAGATGAAACAGGTGATGGATGGAAGAAAGGGGTGGCTGCATGCCTCATCAACAGATTTCATGCTTTAAATCCCTCTCCACAATCAATTTTGGCCTTCCTAAAGGCTCTACAGGATGTTTCATGTAGAAATGCAGAACTTCTTGTAGAAAGCCCTGAAACTTCCTGTAGGAGATTGAATCTCGAGCCGAATGTGTCCAAATCCTGAAAAAAGTGAGTGGCCATGGAGGTAGTGTCTGTTAGGATGCCTAGTAACTTGGTACAGACCCCTCTCCTCATTTTGCACGACGTTCTTTTCTGCACTGTATTCCCTGCAACCTGCAATAATTCTTCAGAGATTAGAGGTGTTTCTTTTCTTCTTTTTCTCTTTTCTCTCATTTTTTTTGAAAACAACTAGGGTGCCTCATGGAGGTTTTCACCCTAATTGCCTGCCTTGGGCACCTCCAAGGGAGGTTTTCACCCAGGGATCTTATTCTCTTTTTCTTTTTTCCAACCCATTGACCGCCTCATGGAGGTTTTCAATCAATGAACCAATCTAAGGCGCCTCCGAGGAGGTTTTCACCTTAGATTTTTCCTCTTATTTCCATTTTTTCATTTTTTTTTTTTTTGTTTTTTGTTTTTTGTTTTCTTTTTTCTACCCTACCCTACTTGAAAAACAAAACTGTTCTCAAGTATAAGAATACTTCCAATGGATCCATGTGCACATCGAGATTAGAGACAAAATGATGTGGAGGCTCGAAATGCATGCTTTGACAGGTATCTAGATTTTAGAGAACAAATGAATTGACTTTGAAGGGATCGAGCATAGCTAAGGAAGAGAGTACTACTGCAACTTAGTGACCGTCTGAAACCATATCTCAATATAGCTCTGATATCCTTGCTCTTTTTGCTGGTCTGGATCATTCTTCATGTCACCTTCTATCATGACCTTCACATCCTCCTCTTTTTGCGGATTTTTCTCTTGGGTACATGGAGGATTTGATGGTAACCATGAGGGAAATCTCTCTATCTCTGATTCTGATGTCTTCTCTTCATTTAGTGCAGCCCATGGTCCTTTGATTTCCTCTTTTGAATCTTCTTTTGCTGGATGTGGTCCTTCAATGCTTTCAAGATAATCTCTTTTTTGCAATACTCTTCCTGAGCTATGGTGAAGATCATTGAGCTCAAGAGGAGTCATTTGGACATGTTGTGCCTCAGATTTGCAATTGGGTTGAGCTATTCTAAAGTGCGGGTTTGGAAATGGCAGTACGTGTAGCTGAGTGGGGGTGTATATTTGAGATGGATGTGGATGGGTTTGTGGTTGGGCAGGTGGTGGAGACAAATGAGTAGGAGCAGAGTTGTACTAGGGCCTCCACCCCTGATGAGGTGCATTCCACTGAGGCTGTGGCTGAGCATAAGAGTGAAATGAATGAGCAGTTGGTTGGGCATAATATGGATCTCTGAAGGAACAAGGAGGAGGTGTGGACCAGGAAGGATGAGCAGCGGGACCCCAATAAGGCATGAAAGTGGCTTGATAGGGGTCATAATAGATCTGGGATGGCCCTTGCATTCCTTGCTGGTAGGGTATGGGTCCATGCGGCCTCCTTTGGTTCATATAATAGAGTGATTTAGTGGCTTCTTTGGCTCTTTGATATCCAGGAAAGGAAGGGCACTAATTCGTAGGATGGTATTCTTCTCAGACAAAACACACTTCTATGGAGTGCAATGGAAATTCGTTCCTAGGATGCTTTCTAGTGCACCTGGGACAAAATATGGCCAAAGCCCTCTTGGCTTCCTCTTGCTTCCTTTGGATCTTTAAGGTATCTAGTTGCATGGCAAGAAATTGCCTCACCTCGCTCTTGAAATCTTCCATTTGATTTGAAAATTCATTTTTGGATAAGGTACTGCTCCCAACATTTCTGTTTGTAGCCATTTGCTCCAAAGGAATGTTTTCTTCTTCTTCTCCTCTAGAGGTTCTTCAATTATGTCTTGCTGTCCACCTAAGGATTCTTTAATCACATCCATCAAAGAAGAGATGTTGGCTGTGTGAAGTAGTGGGGGTGTTTTACAATCATTTTCCTGAATTATCTCTACTCCTACAAGGCATGAAATGAAATATTCTTGGTTGATTTTTGTATTTTCTTCTTATACCTGCAAAACTTGAATAGATTGAACTGCAACTAACTATCTTGCTGAAATGAAAATGCGGAATTGAAATGAAAGCAGGAAAGGACTGATCTATTTCGCTGAAATGAAATTTCAGGAATGAAATGCTAGGCTACGCTTGCGAAATTGAAATGCTAATCTACGCTTGCAGAATTGAAATTGCGGAATTGAAATGCTAATCTACGCTTGCAGAAATGAAATTGCAGAATTGAAATTCTAATCTATGAAATAAGGAAATGTCTAATCTACTTTTGCGGAAATGAAATTGCAGAATGGAAATGACACAATATACTCTACGCTTGTTGAAATAAACTACTTAGCAGAAGGTTGTAGTAGAAAATAGAAGAAAAGCAGCAATTACCAATACTCTGATGCTTCCCCGGCAATGACACCAAAAAGAATGGTGGGCTCTAGTATTGCAGCAATAATGTTGAAACTCCTGGGACTCCCTTCTTTACTTTTACCAACCCGGTAGTTCGTAACAAACTTGGAAGCGACGTTGCTGTATGCACATTTACTAGCTCTTGCCACAGTTGTCACTTGGTCAGCTGGCACAAGTCAGCTAGGGGCTCAAGCCAACTTCTATGAGCTCTGAGAAGAAGCTTGTTAACTGATGGATGAAAGCTAACTTGAAGGAAGCTAATTTGCTTGAGAAAAGAAACTGAAACGCTGAAAGAAAGCGCAAACCTAGAAAACCCTAATTTGACCAGCTAGTCCTACTAATGCGAAAAAGAGGATGCAAGCTACTGAAAGAGATGCCATTACTTCTAGCAAGGTAAAATGCATGTGTCTAAGCTACTTCTATCTGAAGAAAACATCTTTTTGTATTTTTGAATAAGTTGTTAGAATTATCATGCATGTGCTTTTACTGTTTTTGACTGTGCAGAGGTGGATCAGTGAGAGGAAATGCGTGGAAGAGGTTGTGAAGGTTCAGAGAGGGCCTAAGGGGTCCCTAACACCCTTCCAGAGAGTTTCACAAAGTTTGGCTATCAAGAAACCTCATTCATGAGCTTCTACAGGAAGTCTGCAGGGGTTCTACACGATGTTCTGGAATTTCTACGAGATGTTCTGCGATTTTCTACAGGATGTTTAGAAATGGGATTTTGGAGGGTTGATGGATGAAGAAAGATGAAGGAGTGGGTATGGAGGTATGATAGCGGTTTGAGGTGGATGGAGTTGAGAGAATATGTAGATGGCTGGATTTGTTCAAGGAGGGCTGAAGAAATGTTGCACAAAAAGGTAGGGTTATGCGGGCAAAATGACAAACGTGAGGCAAGAAACCAAGTTAGGGGATGGAGCAGATGGGTCTGATGGAGTTTTGGCAGATAGAGAAGTGGTACAGGTGCTATGCAATTTGTGTTTCCAACTGAACCAACAAAGACTTGCAAGAAATCAAAGGCCTAGTTATGCCAACCTAATCTGATCTAGCTAACAGTAAAGAGAATGAATAGAAGCTTTATTTGCAAGGAAACCATGTATATTAACTATGCAATGAATCATTCAAAGATCTGAACATGTAACCAATTTCTAGTAAACAGTCACTCTTCCCAAATCTGCTTGGTTGCCTTTAGGATTCGTTTTGGTGGCCTGTGAGCTCGGAGTTGAGGGTGGAGATTTTGAGGAAGGGCCATTTAATGCCAGAGACAACCCCCCTACGAATCCTCACCTCAAGCTTGCTATCACTTGGCCCATAATTGCTTTGTTTTGCTCCAAAATTTGTCCAAAAAACCTGAAATAACCGCGTATTAGCCTCCTAGGTGGAGTGACCACCCTTATTCGTTCAAATAACATAAACATACTAAAAAACATGCATAATCTATAAAAAATGGAGGATTGAACAAGGACAATTAGGCAAAATGAGCCCAATAAGTTACCCAATTCGGGGCTCATCAAAGGGTAGTAAAGGAAACTCATGACGAGAACAAAGCAAATGTTAATCATGATTTCATAGATTCTAACGTTGGATTGAAGACCCACCATGTTACAAAGATCGATATGAGGAAGTTTGATGGCAATGATCCCATAACATGGATACTATATATGGAGCAATATTTCGATCTCCATAATGTACAAAACACACAAAATGTACGCATTGCAATTTTATATTTGGAACCAAACCAGTTTGTATGGTATCAATGGCTTTTCTCTCATAACCAAATTGTCACTTGGGAAATTTTTACGAAAGAAATGATAGAACATTATGAGAATATGAAAAGAAACACTTTTTTTATCCAATTTATAAACCTCAAACAAAGTGGTTCAATGATGGAGCACATTGAAGACTTCCAAAAATTAAATATAAGGGTAAAATATGTTCCAGAGGAGGATAGGAATGATTTCTTCATAGGGACTTTAAAGGAAAATATCCAACATGAGGTTCGACTTTGGGAACCTGACTGGTTGGAGAAGGCACCTAGGTTGGAAAGAAAAATGGAAAGAAAAATTATGGCAACAAGGAAGCCTACCACTCACAAGTATAAGGATGGAAGTGTTGCTTCCCCTAGCCTTCGACAACCTACAAGGTTGACACCCCAAGAATTGGAGGAAAAAATAGAAAAAGGGCTTTATTACAATTCTGATACCAAATACACTAAATGTCATAAGTGTGTTGAGAAGAAATTATTTACATAGATTGTGAAGAGGAGGAAGAAAAGCAACAAGAAACATCAAAAGGAGAGGATATACACCAAGAAAAAACCCTAGACAAAAAATAAATGAATCCAACCATATCTTGTAATGCATTGGCCAGAATCAGCACTACTGAAACTATCAATATATAAGGACATATCAAGATGAAAAAGCTAATAGTGTTGATTGATTCGGGCAATAACCATAATTTTATTCATTGGAAGATAACCAAGGAATTGAATTGCTTCCTATATCCAACACTAGAGTGTCAGGTGATGGTTACAAGTGGAGAAACCATAAATTGCTTTCGAGAGTGCCATAATATCAAGCCATTTTATGGGAGAATATGTATTGAATAGCCTAATTATTTCCATTGTAATGGGTGGTGTTGATGTTGTAGTAGGTGTCCAATGGCTACAATCCTTGGGTGCAATAGATTTTAATTTTCAAGAACCTTTCATGAAATTTTATTTGTAAGGAAAGGAGGTTGAATTAATAGGTATCATAGGGAAACCATGAAAGATAATCAGCTCTAATTGAATGAAAATGCTTCTAAAACAACAAGGCATAATTTCACAACTATGTTCATTATAGGTTCCCACATCGAAATCATCTATTTCTCCAGATCTCCAAAATGTCTTGCACAATCATTCCAAGGTATTTGAGACTCCCAAAGGTCTCCCACCTATTTTTGATTATGACCATGCTATTCATTTGACTCCAGGAGGTGTTCCTCCAAACATCAGGCTTTACAAATATCCCTATGCTCAAAAGAGTGAAATTGAACGTATGGTTGCAGAAATGCTAGAGGCTGGTATAATTAAACCTAGTCAAAGTTCTTTCTCTGCTTGAGTAGTGTTGGTTCACAAGGAGGATGGATCATGGTGCATGTATATGGATTATAGGGAGCTCAACAAGCTCACTATTAAAGATAAATTCCCCATTCTGATCATTGATGAACTATTAGATGAATTGCATGGAACAATTTACTTCACCAAGTTGGATCTTCATTCAGGATATCATCAAATTAGAATGAAGACTGAAGACATTCTAAAAACATCATTTAGAACTCATGAGGGTCATTATGAATTTTTGGTCATGCCTTTTGGCCTTACCAATTCACTTTCTACATTTCAAGTTTTGATGAATTCCATTTTCAAACCCTTCCTTAGAAAATTTGTGTTAGTATTTTTTGATGATATACTAATCTATAACAAGTCTTGGAAGGATCATGTTCAACATGTTGACAAGGTGCTCAAACTATTGGAGGAGAAACAATTATGTGCAAAAATATCCAAATGTTTCTTTCGAGTACAAGAGCTAGAATATCTGGGTCATATTGTATCTCATGAAGGTGTTAAGGTAGACTGTAGAAAAAATAAATCCATTAAGGAATGGAAAATTGCCACATCCTTCTCCGGTTGACAGGGTATTATTGCAAGTTTGTTAAAAATTATGGGAGAACAACAAAACCTCTAACAACATTATTGAAGAAAGATGCATTTTTATGGACTTCAGAAACAATGAAGGCCTTTGAACATCTTAAAGAGGAAATGTGCCAAGCACTGGTCTTAGCTACGTTGGACTTCACAAAAAGTTTTATTATGGAATGTGATGCCTCAAGAAATGGAATTGGTGTTGTTTCAATGCAAGAAGAAAGACCCATTTCTTTTGAAAGTCGTCCAATCAAAGGAAAATAGTTACACAAAGCTATTTATGAGAAGGAAATGTTGGAAATACTACATGCACTTAAGAAATGGAAACCCTACCTAAGGGGAAGACACTTCAAGGTAAAAAAAGATCATGATAGTCTTAAATACTTTTTAGAACAAAGTTATCTTTAGAGCAGTAAAAATGGGTCACAAAGATGTTGGGTTATGACTTTGAAATCATCTACAGAAAAGGGAAGAAAAATGTTGTGGCAGATGTAGTCTCAAGAAAGGATGCGGATGTTGAAGCATTGCTTTGTGCCATTTCTATTATCCAACTAGATTGGATAAAAAAACCAAGGGATGAATGGAAGAATGATGAAGAAGTGTGGGCGATCTTTCAAAAGATACAACAAGATCCCAGTGAATATGATACATCTAGATGGAAAAATGATTTGTTATACTACAAATATTGCTTATACCTATGTTATAATTCCCAACTCAAACAAAATATTCTTATGGAATTGCACGCCTCTCCCTTAGGAGGGCACTCGGGATTTTTGAAAAATTACCATAGGGTTAAGAAGGAATTTTTTTGGGATGGCCTTAAATATGATATTCAAAAGTTTGTGGCCGAATGTTTGGTTTTCCAACAAAATAAAGTTGAAACAATTAAGACCCCAAGTCTATTACAACCTTTATCCATTCCAAGTCAACATTAGGAGGAGGTTTCAATGGATTTTATCATAGGTTTACCCAATTCTAAAGGAAAGAGTGTCATCATGGTGGTAGTTGAAACACCTACCAAGTATGCACACTTTTGTGCATTATCTCATCCATTTAAAACCAGTACAGTTTCTACTACATTTATAGAAACAATTCAAAATCTACATGGAAACCTAAAGATTGTTGTAAGCGATAGAGATCCCACTTTCACTGGAAATTTTTGGGCAGAATTATTTTCTTGTCTTGCTACTCAGTTAGCTCATATATCATCTTATGATCCTCAATATGATGGGAAAAAGGAGAGAGTAAATTTTTTTTTGGAAGGAAATCTTTGTTTCCTTGTATCTAATAAACAGACAGAATGGGTCAAATGGTTGCCTTAGACTGAATCTTGGTATAACACTTCCTTCCATACTGCAACAAAAATGAACCCATTTATTTCACTTTATGGATATCACTCACCATCTATCACATCATATTCAAGAGAAAATTCTAAGGTTCAAGCAGTGGAAGATCACATCGAGCATCAACAACAAGTTCTCCAACTCTTGAAGGATAACCTAACTTTGGCACATAATAGAATGAAACAACAGGCAGATCAACATCACAGTGAAAGAAGTTTTGATGTAGGTGACTAGTTATTTATACAACTATAACCATATAAACAAATGTCCCTAAGGAAAGCTAAGAAGGATAATAAATTATCGCCAAAGTATTATGGTTCGTACAAGGTGTTGCAAAATATTGGTACTATGGCATACAAATTGGATCTTCCTGCAGCTTCCCTAGTGGACCCAGTTTTTCATGTTTCATCCTTAAAGAAGGTTATTGGTGACAATATTCCAGTTCAAACAATATTGCTAGAAATTGACGAGGAAGGAAAAATCATATTGGAACTTGAAGAAGTCACAGAAACAAGAAATTGAAAACTACGAAATCGACCAATTTCAGACTATCTCGTCAAGTGGAAGAACTTACCTGCTAAAGATTCCACATGGGAGGATGAGAATTTTATATAGAAACATCCACAAGTACTCAAGCGTTGAGGATAAAACTTTTTTGAAGGATATGGGCATGTTAGGTCCCTATAACACTAGTGATTCCCCTATTACTATTGTCACTGTAGCCCTTATTGTTATTGTTGTGCCCCTATTGTCCCCATATTGTTATTATTATGCCTCATAGAAGCCCACTATTGTTATTTTTGTGCCCTTATATTATTATTTTTATGTCGACTTTGATTATGTTGTGACCCCTTAGACTCCTATATATAGAAGGAGGTTTTGTCATTTGTATCATCCAATAATTTTTCATTTGTGTAATGTAAAGGAGGTTGGCCCCTCGAAGAGGCTGATTTTGAAGTCGTTGATCTATCTCTTTTATCATTTTTGTGAGCTAGTTTCTTAACAATATTAACCCCAAATATCAAGACAAGAACACATTCACATGTCCTTGGGGTACCTTTGCTTATAGAGTCCTTCGATTTGGTTTTCGAAATGCCCTGCTACTTTCTAGAGGGAAGTTTTGAGTATCTTTACTAAATTGGTTCATGACTCTGTGGAAATATACATGGATGATTTCACTCCATATGGATGTGACTTCCATGAAGCTCTCTCTAATTTGTGCAAGGTTTTGAAAAATTAATTGAAATGAATCTTTCACTAAGCCATGATAAATGTGAGTTCTTGATGAATGAGGGGACTGTCCTTAGCCATTCCATCTTGACGGAAAGAATACAGGTGGACCCAAACAAAATTGGTATCATCAAAAGGGTCCCTACCCCTCAAAAGCAAAGTGATGTCAGGAGCTTCTTGGGACTAGAAGGATATTATAGGAGATTCATCCAAGACTTTAGTAAAGTAGCTTCACATTTTTTTGGTTTACTAGCCAAAGATGCAGATTTATGTTGGAATAGTAGTTATCAAGAGGCCCTTGAATTGTTGAAAGAAAAGTTGACTACTGCATCCATCCTAAGAGGTCTGAATTGGGCATTTCCTTTCCATATCCATATTGATGCATCAAACAAAGTTGTTGGGGGAGCCTTGGGACAAGTAGAGGATAAGTTGCCTTATGCCATTTACTTCAATTGTAAGAATTTGTCTAAAGTTGAGATGAATTACACTGTCACTAAGAAAGAACTCTTAGATGTAGTACATTCTTTAAGTAAATTTAGGCACTATATCACTAGGTACCAAAATTTTGTTCATACTGATCATGCAGCTATTAAATATTTGATGAACAAGCCTCATGTTAATGCTACGATAAATAGGTGGTTTTTATTGCTACAAAAATTTGATTTGAATATTATTGAAAAACTAGAAAAAGAAAATGTGGTTGCATATTTTTTGTCCAAGTTAACCTTGCCCACATGTAATGAAGAGATGCTGGATGGTAAACTATCAGATGAGCACCTCTTTGATATCTTGGTTATTTGTCCCAGATTTGCTGATATAGAAAACTACTTGGTTACCTAGAGGTTCCCTCCTAATTTATCCCCCAGGGAGAAAAGAAGTATTTTAAGGAAAATATCCCCTTTCACTTGGATTGGGGGTAGTCTTTCTAGATTGGGATCAGATCAAATCTTGAGGAGATGTGTAGGAGAGGAGGAGGTATTTGAAAACCTCTCACAATGTCATGGTGGTCCTTTTGGATTCCATTTTTCTGCAAAAAGGACAAACATTAAAGTGTTAAAGGATGGTTACTATTGGCCCACATTACACCAAGATGCAAGGATATATATTACTAGATGTGATGAGTGCCAAAGAATGGGAAAACCCACAACCAAGGATGAAATGCCCCTACAACCTCATGTGGACTTAGAGCCATTTGACAAGTGGGTCATGGATTTCATTGGGCCAATTGATCCATCATCGGGGCAGAAAAAATACATCATTGTGTGCATTGATTGCTTGAGAAAGTGGGTTGAGACAAAGGTAGTCAAAGCATCAACTAAGTATAAGGTGGAGATGTTTTTAAGAGAGAACATCTTCTATAAGTTTGGGTATCCAAGGGAGGTAGGCACTCATCAAGTAGCATAGTTCGCATCCAATTTAAATGAGGATCTCACGAGGAAACACCATATCAATCACAATACATCAACTACCTATCATCCTCAAGAAAATGGGATAGAAGAGGCCACAAATAGAGCACTAGGGAGTATCCTCACCAAGGTTGTTAGCAACAACAAGAAAGATTGGGTGGAGAGACTTGTAGAGACCACTTGTGCCTAGAATACCACTTGGAAAAACACCATTAGATTCAGTCCATATTATTTGGTTTATGGGAAGAAGGCTCTACTTTCTATTGAGTTTGAATATAACATTTTGAGAATGGAAACAGAGTTGGACTTAGATGTCACTACAACACAACAAGAAAGACTGCTTCAACTAAATGGCTTAGATGAGTTCATAATGCAATCTCTCTGACACACTAAGTTCATACAACTGCAAAGGAAGCTATGGCATGACAAGTGTATCAAGGAAAAGACGTTTCAAGAAGGGGATTGGGCCTTGTTATATGATTCTAGGTTCAAATATTTTTAAGGGAATCTAATGACAAGATGGTTGGGCCCATACCTAGTGGAAAAATTTCATGAAAATGGATTTGACCATATCAGAACCATTGATGAGGAAGGCATCGCCTTGCTTGTAAATGTTTAAATGTTTAAGCTATATTGAAGAGCTCTGTCTAAGGAGGAATTTATCATCTCAGTCAACAAGGAATTGAATGTGATTGGGAGTTTCATATCTTCCATCCCACAACACTTTTAGAAATTTTGTGGAAAAAAAGAGAGAAAAATAAGAGCCCTGGATTAAAACCTCTGTGAGGCATCTGAGGCCAATTCCTGGGTTGAAAACCTCTCTGAGGGAACCAAGGAGAAAAAAAAAAAGAGAAAAAAATAATAAATATCCCTGGGTGAAAACCTCTCTTAAGGCACCTAAGGTAGGCATCCAGGTTGAAAACCTCCTCTGAGGTAGCCTTTGTGTCTCAAGAAAAAAAAAAAAAATAGAAAAAAGAAAAGAGGAAAAAAGGGAAGGAACTTATATCCTATTTGCTAACCTTTCTTTTATTTTGTAGAGTTGTACACAATGGCAAATTTCATAGTTATAGGCCATGAACTACACACTGTCTTCCATTACTCTATCCATACACCACATATCGATCCCCTCCATTCATATTTATAGCTCTCTCCACCATTCTATAAAGAAGAAATTCGAAATTCACCTCCTCTCTATGCTGCTATAGGAAGGACCTGTGTTACTACAAGAAGGTCCTGTAATGCTACAGGAGGAGTTTGTGGATCTACAAGGGGGAGATATGAGGAGGAAAGTGATCCAAAAGACCATCCTCACTCTAATAATGGTAAATATGGTCCTCCTATGAATTTTCCATCACTCATCCATCATCCATCCACTCATTTCACCAAAAGTTTTCTCAAACTTCTCCACTCCGCCCTTCCTTAAAAAGAAACATAAAATCTACCACTTTCTATCTCTATAGTGCCTACACCACTCCTCCATGATTCTAAACCTATCCTCAACACTCATCATGATCATCTCCCTCATCTTCCTCATGCAAATTGAAGTCTTAAAGGGGAGAACAATGGACTACCACAAGAAGAAATTCCTCCTGTAGCAACATGTAAAACCAAACAAGAAAAACTGATATTATGTTTTTCACGACCATAAGAGATGATGAAGTTGGGTTTGTAGCCATGAAGAGACACCTTGTTCTCAGGGAAGATTTCCACTAGCAGCAATAGGTTGAATATTATAAGAAGCACATGTAAACACATAGAAACAACAATAGTCAAGGAAACATAAAAAATGAAGACATGCACATGAGATAAGTTAAAGAGGTCAACTCCCTTGTTCATAATGATGTATGGCCCATATCCAGTATGAAAGCATCTCTAGCAAATTGATCCACATGTAGGATTAGGTATGGCAACCCTAACCTCCTCCCTTTGCATAAAAATGAAAAAAATGTGTTTTAAGAGAGAAAAGGTGTTTTAATAGGTTGTAGGGGGCGAGTGAACCTAGCCACCCTCGCTTAGTCAACCCAAGTGCGAGTCAAGTTACCCACGCAACATGGAAATGTAAACTCAAAACCAAATGATGTCCTTGAAGAGTAGTGATATGAATCTAAATAGGATCACAACAAATTATAGATGTAACCATAAACAAATAGATGCAGCAAAAATAAAACTTCATTTCATTAGTATCAAAGAACTAAAATATGTTTACATACATAATGGAAATAAGTTAGCTCATGCGATGGTAGCTTATCTCTGAAAAGAGATGTGGCTACCACATGACTCTGAACTACATTATGATGAGGCTTGAAGCCCTGTTTGTTACTAAGAAAAAATGGAAAACCCAAAAACATCCAAAACCCTAACCCTAGGCTATGAAATGCTAAACTATTGGACCCGTTGGCATAAATTGGTACATCAAATTCCTAGGGTCGTAACTTTGGAATACGATCTCTGTTTGACACACATGATACCTCGTTATAAATATCTATCCGAGGAATACAAGTGTTGACAATGCATATCAATTTGAATTTTAACATTCATCATCGGTGATTTTCCAAAAAAACATCATTTAGGGCCTTAAAATGGCTCCAAAAGTCTAGGACCCAAAAATTTTCCAAAAATAGTAAACTTTGCTACAATTTAGGAAACTGAAAAGACCAAAAGAAACAATGATGGTGGTCTAAGTTGAATAGGCAGGTTGCCACTAGTATCCACCTATATCATTCCTCCCCCCTTAGGAACCAATGGTCCCCATTATGTTGAGCTCTTCCATGAGATGAGTAAACTTCTCTTGAACTTAGTCCCTCGTGAGCCACTTGCCTTGGTGAAGGGGTTGGCCTGCTTTGACAACTCAATATAGTTCGATCATTTGCTGTCGGGTGTTCTTGATTTGTGTGTCCATGAGCCAATAATTTATCACCTGTTCCATGCAGTCTGGTTTTAACCGTATTTGTGTGAGTTGTTCTGTAATGCCAGAGGTGTCCAACAATTGTGGAAAGTAGGGTTGAAGGTGGTCCACATTGAACACTAGATGCATACCAAGGAATGGTGGAATATTGAGCTTTAAGGCATTGTCCTCTACTACCTTGTTGATGGTTTATGGCCCATAGTGGAGCAAGCAAAGCTTGTAGTGGGGCCCAAAGAGGGGTTCCTTCTACAAATGTAGCCAAAGTTTGTGGCCCACCTAGAACTTGTGTAACACCCAATGATGATCATACCATTGCTTGTACTTAGCATTGGCTCTATCCAATATGTTATGGAAATGTTGGTGGATGTGATGAATGTGCTCAATGAAGTTGTTTTCCTTCTCAGCTTCGGATTGGACATGAGCCGAATATGCTTGAGTAATTGCAAATGGTATGGAAAAATTAATGTGACATAATGGCTGGAACCCCAAGCCCACCTAAAATGGGTTGTGGCTAGTCGAGCTGTGGAGTGCCTAGTTATAGTTGTGCTGGACACAGGGGAGGTTCTTATCTGATTATTGTGGACTTATTTAGCTTATTGTCCAGCATCGACTAGAGCCTGGATCAAAATGTACAGAGGAACCTGATTTCATGATATGAGATGATAGATTGTGGGATCCCAAAGTGTACCCACACTCATTCAAAGAAGAGTTTAGTAGTAGCTTCTATTGTGATATTCTACTTATAGATTTCCATAATGACCATCTTCAATAATCTGTCGATGACCACAAAAACACAGTCATTGCCATGCTTAGTAGAAGGAAGGCCTAACATGTAATTGATGGAGATGGATTCCCAAGGTCAACTAGGGGTAAGCATCTGAGTATAAAGGCCTTGCTTCTTGATATTTGGGTTGGAAATGGCATAGGTAGTGTAGGATTTGATGTACTTCCCGACATCCTGTCGAAGATTGATGAGGCTCATGAATAAGTAAATTATATGGACCTTAATACAACTCTCCAACTTACTAAAATCAACTTTTCTCATAATTATTTACATGTTTTATTATATTTTGCTTAATGAGAAGGGTAAAGATGAGATGTCATGTCTAGTCATCTAATGTGCATTTATTGCAGGTTTTGGAGCAAATTTTGGCTAATTAAAGTGCAAGAACTCGAAGGAGACAAGAAAGAGAATTTTAGGAGATGAGATATCCCTCTTTAACTCCTCACTCACTCGAAGATTCCTCCATCAAATCTCATTAGCTCGGAGTTGCACACAGCGGACCCATTAAGATCATTGACAACCGAGCCAGTGATAGTTGAATACCAGTTGATCTCGAGATTGGGAGCCAAGCCTCCTTAAATTTAAGGAAGTTGTTGGTAACTTCAATTGTATAAATAAGAAGGCTTAGAGCCTCATTAAGGTTGGAATTTTTTTCATTGTAACCAAGAATTATTTTCGAGTTGAAACTTTGTGACTTATCACTCTTGTGTATTATATATTAATTAATGAAAATGAGAAGCATTCTCTTGATCCAACACTGAGTTGACTCGGAGGGTTGGAGCTCTTCGGTTAGTGTTATAGACATTTTTGGGCACTACAACCCCAATCCTAAATGTCCATAAACCAAAGGCGCCTAAGTCCCTAAAAGTGTTGGTTCACTCCCTAAAGGAACAAGGTTAGCTGATTACATCATCTCCCAGAAGTTCTCCACAGAAAACTGCTCAGAACTGCTCAAAAATGGACCATACAGAATGCCTAGTGCAGAGGGTGCGATGCATATCACCTTCTCGGTGTAAAGGGTGCAATGCATACTGGAAAGCACTTTTGTAGGGTGCGATGGGCAAGAATGGACAAATGGCAGAGACAGTTTGCGAGGTGGAGGATCATAAAATCTTCCAGAAACTTCTCCTCTGACACTTGCCTCTTTGAATTCGCCCAGGGATGAGTAAGAGATCATCAATCTCCAAGTGGAATCAAGAACTATTAGAGAGAGGAAACTAATCAAAAACCCAGAAGTTGACTCACCCCGCTACAATCATCTATATATGGATCCCTCATCACAGAGATCCAGAGGCTGGAATCTTGTATCTTGTAGACAAGTGTTGTTGGTTTCCTAGTGTAACAGCATAGTGTTAGGTGATCTAAGCTTTACATGAGGTGAAGAAGGGCTTTCTTGCTGGAGGATGATGCTAGGTCAGAACAATTGGTTGTAATCAGCTTTACTATTCTTGATATTAATAAAGCTATTCAAGTTTTCCTCCACATTCTTGTATGATTGATTGTATATGCATTTGTGTGGTCAATACATATCTAGTCCTGTATTGTTCATTACTGTAGATATTTGTTCTTCGATAGTA
>APFE031212603.1:12706-94027 GCA_000404065.3 Pinus taeda | reverse complement strand
GACACTGTACAAGCTCCTCCCAGGGTCCAACAAGAAGTCTCCTCTACTTTGACAAGTTTCACTCACTCCCCAATGAATACAAAAAGGTATGTGATCTCTCCTCTTACGCTCAACTAGGAAGTCTTGATTTCACCAGCATTTACCCTAAAAAATGTTCAGCTTCTAAACTCTCTAGCATCTAACCCAATGCCTCAATTTATAGTGCAATGGAGGGAAGTTACTAGGTCTTCCTTCAAAGGGATAGAATCCTCCTTCAAAGGGATAGCTCCTCCTAACAAGGGATTAGCTCCTTCTCTTTTGGGATGCATGAACCACCTTGGAGTGAACAATCCATGTTAAAATTCCTTCTAGAATCATCTAGAATTAACCCAAAGTGAGTTTGTTAAGATAAAAATTGCGCCTTTTGACTTTCACAGGGGTACACACCCTCCCCTTTACAGATAGAGCGTATAAGTACGTAGGTAATATGAACAAAGGTTGCGGACCCGCAAGCAAAAGTGAGAGAAAGTGCGGAACCATAGTTACATTGTTTTTTGATGTCTTTCTCTCATTTCCAAAGCTTATTTTGAAGAGTTGAGGTCTGAGACTTGCTTAGGAGGATAGTACAAGTGGTGATAGACCCATACTGACTGCAAATAATCAAGGTGAGGATATTTTTGTGTAACACTCCGCACGCATCTTGATTAGCATATTGTTCAAAGTGTGGGATTTTGTAGTGCTTATAGGGTGTCAGTCTATATTTGACTCTTATGGCGTTAATAAAGCCAGGTGGGCATAAGGGACCCACCAGAAACTCCTCTTCAACCTAAGCTGATCTTTCAGTATTAGGTCAGCATCTTGCCAACCTTCCTTCTTGTTCTGATAAAGGGGGCTAGGTGGTCTTTAAATTTCAGGCGGGCCTTTTTCTTGGTGCTGTGAAAATGAGTCAAATCTGAATTGATAACCTGCCTGTAATATTCCAAGGCAAATAGCCTCATCGAAACATATCTTGGGAGACTGTAAGGTCAAAGCTCATAGCCATAAATTCTGATGACTGTGTGATCTTGGTATAGATACCAATCACCTAATTTATAGCTCTTAGATAGCCGTAATATCTTCCACATTTCATAAGTTATTCTAGGAGGAGGAGTTTTCATTAAGAGGCAGGAGACTGGATAAACAAAATGGTCGATAAATTCACAATAAAAGTATGGAGAATGCTGGACTTGATGGAATATTGATGACCAGAAGACAACATATCTTCTTTCTCCTTTTGAATCCAATTTTTTGATAGGACACGGGAAGATTTCAGACTGATAATACATGAACAAATGGTATATGTATGAGGAATATTTGAAGACTCCCTCCCTATATAGCTTTGTGAGGTGATCATGGATTTTTCTAGCTATGAACTTGGCATAGTTATGCTTGGGAGAAGGAGGTTGCCACTGGTTGAAGGAAGACAATAGAACCAGAAGTGCCTCATCCACATGTTCACTTGATTTGAGGCCTAACGAAGAGGATATCATGTCTACTAGTAGCTTTCCAACCTCATTGAAATGATCACATGGGAATGGAGGTGAATCCTTAGGTTGGCAATCCACCTTCATAAATGTCATAGCAATTCTTTCAATCTTGGGATCAAGGGAAGAGGAGGCATCCTCCAGCAAGTGGTTCATGGAGAAAGGATACAATAGTTGTGTTTGTTTGAAATTTAACATCTGGTTGATAGAGTCCGGAGTGACATAAAAAAGTATGCTCCCAAATGGAGACTTGACAGCTCTGAGCTTTGGATCATAATTTGCAACACATAGGTGAATAATTTCTCGAAAGATGTTGACAGAAGGGAGGAAATAATGAGGCAAATTGGACACCCATATTCCATACGCGTCAACATTGTTAAGGAAGTTGTTTCATAGCTGGCAATAGGTCTGCAAATGATTCCTATCCACAACTATGTCTTGAATAAGAAAATCATTGTCGGCCAGGGCCATCGCCTCAAGCTCTTTGTTAGGCAAATTCATGGGAGCACTATCTGGAGCGGATGGAGCAGCCATTTTGAACTTTTCTGTGCTTTGTCTTACAACGGAGATTAGGGAAATAGCCGACTAACAAACTTGGTTGCGAGGATAGCAAAGGGACTTGGGACTGAATTCAAATGTAACAATATGGCATCATGATAAAAGGCAATTTTTTATAGAATTTTGATGTAGATTCCCCTTCTCTCAATAAAATATATGGACTTAAAGACTGTGAGGAGAAAATGCAGAGGGGAAATGAGCTACTATGACTTCAATGGACTGATTTGTATCGAGAAATGAGGTGAAATTTGGGCAATGCTGAGCTGCTGCGGGATTTTGCCTAGAGGTCAAGCTCTAAATGGAGTTTTGAGGGTGAAATTATAACTGTGCACAGGTTTACAAGGTTTCCTTTGAAGCGAAGGCTTACTAGTTGATTTTAATGAAGTCTTAGGCGCAACAAAGTTGCCAACTAAGGAATTTTGCAGGTTTGCAACATGTAGAATGGAGAAAAATGAAGAACATGGATGAACAGGGGAGAAAACTAAGCAAATACCTGGTTAAAATGACTTCGAGGGTGGAAAAACTGGTGCAATATCCAGCTGCGGAGTTGAATTGCAGGCTATAGCAGCTCGGTGGCCGAATTCAAGCTGTAGGAGTGAAAATGGTAAAAACAATGGATTGGAGCTTTTACAAATGGAGCAGTAAAAATGAAATACAATGGTCATTTGTGTGCTTTTTATGCGGAAAATAACATTTTGGCGCTTTTGGCACTTTCACGGGATGATGTCAGCATGACGTCATCGGTGGGTCCTGGGTACGGATGGGTGACGTGGCATCTGATAGGGCGATGACATGGCAGTGAAACGGTGGCAAGGTGGGGACAGGAAAGGGATGAAGTGGTGGTAACATGGCAGAGCGCTGGCGGGGCGAAGATGATGTAATGGGAGAGGACGTGGTGCCGACGTCACATAGGAGAGGGGATTTGTGGTTTGTCCCGCACCGCCTTTCCACAGAAGCGGTTTCGGAAGGGGGGCTCCGCCACAGCTGAGAAGGTGATGCGTGGCGGGAGTACGGCGGGAAAACCGCCCATCTCCCAGACGCTAACCATCCGCAGGTCGGGGCACAAAAAGACCCTCCCACCATAGATCTCAAGCTCACCAGATATGACGGTTGACGGGACAGGCGAAATGCCAGAGGGATACGGGATGGGGCCCGTGGCATTTCTTTTGTTAATTGCTTGATCCGGTGGGGAAAAAACCTTAGGAAATAGGGTTTAGGGGTTTACAAGTGGTGCGGGTGGTTATTAATTTGACCAAATGTCAAATTGACCCTAGGTCAGGACACGGAAGGGCTAATGCCGAGTGCCATATGAACTCATCATTTCCCGGACTTAGGAAAATATGGCTATAGTGCCAAGGGGAAGGGTTATTTAATATTTTTTGGGATATTATATAATTTTGTATAATAGGGGATAGGGAAATGAGTTAGGGAGCTAAATAAATAGAATGAGGAGTTAATATGAATTTGTGAGGTGAAGTGTAGGGGAGGGGCTAATTTTGTGAACTGAAACTTAGATATAGGAAGTGAATGGATTGCAGAGAGATGAATTTTACACAAGAAATGTGGCTTCTTTTCAGTAAGTCAACTTTAGAAGTTAACTTGGTTCTCAACTAGGATGGAGTGAAAATGGACTTTTTGGGCAGATCCTAAGTTCCTTACAGAGGTTTTAGTGAATAATTTGTGAGGGAATGAAAGGGGGGTTAGACATTCTTCCAAGCCTTGCCATCAAACAACGCCTTGGTGGTCCTGCTTCAAATGAGATGAGCTTTCTTTGTTTAGGTTAAAACTTGAAGATGATCTTGCTTCTGCAACCCTAGCTACCTACCCAGCCTAATCTATCTAGCCTTCTTTGTTTTTCTAGGAAGGGTGCACTTAGACTTGCAAACCCTAATTTCCTTTCTCATTTAACTACCCTGCTATCCAAAAATTACCCTTATTTCTTCCAAGGGCCCAGGTTAAGCAGTTGGGCTCCTTAAGTTCTCTACCTAGCTAGTCATCTACCAAGTTAGAGCTATTTGGATAGGAATCATTCTCTATTCTACAACAAGCAATTTAAACATGGCATGGTCTAGATTGAACAGTTGGGCCATCCACCAAATGTTATCAGCAACAATATCTCCACTTGGTGAATCTGCAAAAATTAAGACAACAGTGGCACTTTGACTAGAACACTCTCATAGACACTTCTGTGGCCTGTGTAGCAAATATGGAACATTGCACTATGCAAAGTATGACATATTTGACATGTAAAAATTTTGATCATGAAAGATGAATACCTGCTGTAGCAGGAGGCTAATAGTGGCTCCACTTGGGGATGGCTTTTCCCTGTGAAAAGTCAAGAACAGCAGGCCAGAATGCCCTAGTCTTTAGTTGTTGTTGTATTCTTGCAAAATTCCCTTTGTTGGATGCCTTATTTATGAACATGACATCAGACTTGAAGAGCTTAGGGAATTTACTTTGGGCTTCAACTCCAGCAAGCTTGCCATCCAAAAACTGAAATCCTACCTACCTACTCTAATCAACACCTATTTTGCTGTTAGGTAAAATAAAATAGCCAGTGCAGCCACGTAAGCAGCTGTAGAAGGAAATGAACTGGCTAACTATTTGTTAATGAGATTGAAAGCAGTATTCAGTCAGGTGCCCCCATAATCAAGATTGTGACATAGAAAGGTTGTTGCTGATAAATTTGGTCCTCACAGAAAAAATATATAAAAGAACCCGAGGTGAGAAGAAATTCCATGTAGTCTGCTATGGGATCAATAGAAACATCATGTGGGATAGTTTCTTCTGGGGTTTCCCGATATGACGGAACAACTGCATCCTCAATAATAAATCCTGCGAGTAATTCTTCAGTTTTTTCCTTGAAAGCAAGATTATCCTCAATCTGTATGTCATAAGGTAGTATCATTTCCTTATGACTTGGGGAGGAAGATTTTGAAAAAACTCTTTAGGATCACAAAATTTGTATGACTGAATTTGAGAATGTAAAAGTTCAATTTCTTTTTCATATCTTTCAACAACTAAATCAAGGAATAGGTTATGCGGGTGTCCTACTGTTTTTAACAACACCAATCTGAGAAATTCTTCATCAAGCTCAAATTCTGATAAACTATCCCTAAATTCATCTAAAGCTTCATCAAATGAAAGATCTTTCATGAACTTAATCATCTTATCTTACTGTTAATTAATGCTTTGGAATATGAACTACTTGGTTGTAGAATTGGTTCGTTCCTCAGTGGCGTCTCAATTGAAAATGAAGTGGAGTCACCAGGTGGATGCCTTAACTTTGAATTGCCTGATCTCTATCCACCACCGAAGATCAGAATTAAACATGTAATAGTTTTGAAGAAAAGGAGCACTATTCTAGTCAAAACAAGATTTCCTCAGCGGAGCTTCAGACTGGATTTGTGAGATTATCTGAGGAAGGTCCCCAGTGGAGTCGCCATTATGTTATCACTCAGGTTGTCCCTAAGCTCCTGAAGGGATACGGTCGAGGTAACCACAAACTAATCTTTGGATTGCAGGTTCTAGCCCACCTGCAATCAGAGAGGGCTCTCTCTTGATGATTTATCTTTGTTGATGATGATTTTAGGCTAATTATTGGGTTCAATGGGTTTTGTTTATGTTTGGATGGTGTTTGGATGGAAGGAAGATGCTTTCAAGTAGAGAGGCATGCATAGAGTGATAAGTTTCAAACCATTGGGCATGGAGTCAAGGAGTAGGACTGCAGGTATGCCTTCTTGATCACAAGAGGAACATGGAGCAAGGTAGTTGCACATGAAACAACCTTCAAGCTAAAGAGATGGAGTGAAAAGTAAGGAATGAGAGGCAATTAAGAATCTGTCATTCAACTTAACAGAGGGAAGGAAAGTGAGCTCTATCTAGGGGCAGTTAGGAATCCTTGGATAACTGTCATACATGGTGAATTAGGGAAAATATGAGCCATGTGGAATTCATATTTATGCCTAAAACAGATGAAAAACATAAAGAGACAGCAGAAATTGAGCATAGAGTGCAATTAAACAAGTTCTAAGCTAATCTTTCTTTATGCTGTTTAGATAATGATTTATGAATGGAAAACAAAGGTAAGAAGCACTTATTGGGTCATGTACCAGCACAAGATTTCCACAATCACTCTTCAACCATTAGACATAGTAAACAATTCGTTCTCCAAGCTCGTAAGCAATCTTTGATTATAGAAATTATCAGATATACAGTGCGAGTCTCTGCTTAAGCAAAACATCCAACCAACAAAAACCAACCCCAAATATGTTCTACGAGGGGATATTTATACAAAAAGAAATAAAAAATATCTAGAAGAGGAGTTATTAGCTCATAAATTCTTTCACCGACTTCTAAAGAGCGGTTGGTGAAGAAGTAAATGCCGAAGTAAATACAGAGTAAGAGTTGTTCTCTTTCGTCAGAAAATGTTTGACTTTTGAGTTCACTTGAGTTGGCTGCAGCTATGTTTTCAAAATCCGTGCTTTTTGGGCTTGTTGTACCAGCCTTCTGCTTTGTCTTTGATTTAACCTATTCCACCTATTCTTTCATGTGTTCTCTTGAGTGCTTACTTTTGTCCTGTAGCTGACATGGAATTTGAAAATTGAAAAAAGGACCCAAGACTGATGTCACCTAGGTAAAATGGCCAGCATTGCTTGCCACCAATCTTCGGGAGGAAGATGATGCCTTTGTATCTTGATGAGTGTCTCATCCACTTCTGTATAATTGTAATAATTGGGAGGCATCTCAAACAGCTGGTTGACCTCGTGTTCTATGTAAAATAATTTTTCCAGCTTACCATAAAGAGTCTGTCTTGTAGGAGGTCCTGCTTGAGCTGAAGAACTTGATGAAGCAGTGAGCTGATTTGTGACATAATTATTGAGCCTCGTTTCATATTGGTCACTGGTCAATAATCTTCCAACACTAGTTAATAAGCTGGGAAATCCTCTAGTTTGCAGTGTTGCAAGCTTTAAATCAAAATTATCTGCATCCTTTTGGATTTCCCGATATCTTGCTTCTAGAGTTTGAATAAGACTTCTTAAAGTCAGCAAATTCTTGGCTGTCAGTATGGAATCTGTTATGTTCATAATATGTAATGCTGCCAATTATTCCCTGGTTAGATGATTTAAGAAGTTGATCATTCTCTTGGCCTGCTTAAGCATGTTTCCTAATGCTATTTTGGCCCTCTGAATTCCAAAACGGGCTCTGCCAGTTAGCTCCACCTGTTCATACATGGCTTTGATTGACCTCCATTGGCCAGTGACCGACTGATTTATCTTGGCCAACAAAATCTTTTTTATTTCCATCAGGGTGTTATCTAAAGTTAGCTCTTTCTCTAAGGCTTTAATTTGTTAATTCAAGGCCTTAGTTTTCCTGGTTTTTTCAGCTACTGTCATTTTAGATTTTTCATACTTTTCTTCAAGATTGGCCAATTTCTCTTTGGCCTCTTTTATCTCTGTGGTCTGAAGCTCAAGCTCCTTGACAACTTTCATCATTTATTTCATGCTCATGCTTTCTTCAGAGGTTGATGTAGTTGCCGTTGTTGTTTTTGCTAACTGTGTAGGAGGAGGAATAGAGATATTGGCTGGAACTACTGAAGCTGGAACTGCTCGAGGTGGCTGGGAGGTTGTTGCTCCCTACTTACTCTGGGCTACTCTTTCTAGTTCTTCCTCCATCTAGATTACTCTTTGATTCATTTTCATCAGCAATTCTAATGTATCTTCAGCTTCTTTCTCCTGTATTAACTCTACAGTTTGAGGGTGTTCGGTAGGAGGAAACCTCAATCGCTTTCTCAATGCAGCAATATCATCATCTTTTTTCTTCATAAGGGCCCTCACACCCTCGTACTCTGCCTAAAACGTCTGCTGCAACTACTGCAACATCTACTCCATCTACCCCACCTTCTTCTGGAGTATCGACATCTCCGGTTTATATTGTCCCTATATCTACTCCTCAGACATCTTTACCTCAGTCTGGACCCACGGTCCAGACTTCGCTTCAGATGCCTGTAGGAAGTACGATTGTCACTACTCAACCTCAATTTAATAAACCTCCATACCAAGGACAGTACCAATACAGTCCTGCTGCACAGCAACCAACCCATCAGTATCAACCGTACCCTGGGTATACATATCAACAACCTCAGCAACCCCAATATGGTCCGGTTAATCCTGGTTTTCCAGGAGGTCAAAATATCCCAAATGTGATTCCCATTCCTAGTTATCCTGGATATCCTCCTCCTGGGGCTGGTCTGTAGACCCCGAGTTTTAGAGACCCTAATCGTTAGTTACCATTTATCACAACTTTCGACTTGCTTGACTTGATGCGCCTTATGAACAATCCAATTAACTATCTTTAGTATTGGCCGCCAATGCCACATAAGTTGCCCAGTGATATTCCTAAATTCGAAGGTAAGCCAGGAGAGGACCCATCGAACCATGTGATGACTTATCACCTCTAGTGTGCATCTAATTCCATTTCAGATGATTCGATTCATTTATGTCTTTTCCAGCGCACTCTAATTGGTCTTGCGGCCAAATGGTACATCGAGTTACCGTGAGCCACTTTTTATAACTTTAGTCAATTAGCTACCTCGTTTTTAACTCATTTTCAGTTGCCAGTTATATATGACAATGGCACAGAACTATTAACTTCGTTAAAGCAGTCAACGTCAACTTAAATTTCAGATCATATGCATGAATGGAGACGTCGACGACATTTAGTGAAAGTTTATATCTCGGATTAGATCTTAGCTGAATGGTTTGTAAAATCATTACTGCCCAAGATCACTAAGGATGTAGCTAAAGCTAGAGTAGTTACTGAAGAGCAAGTCATTGCTCAAGCATAGTACCTTGACTTAGTTTATACTCAGTCAGGTACATTACACGAGAAGATCCCTGACCTACCCAAACAAAATCAAATCGTTGCTGCTCCTTCAGGGTCTCATGCCGCTGATGGTATGATTGGTACGATAAATACCAAAAGTAAGAAGAAGTCTTCCAAGAATTCTTCTCCTATCATAACCTTGCCAGATTCCCCGACAGGAGAGTCTTTCGGTGAACTTTCTTCCGATATTCACATTGTAGAGTCGTCTACAGCTAAATCAAAAACCAATGGTAAGAAGAAAGGGAAGAAGAAGAATAAAACAGATAGAAATTCAAAAGAGAAACCTGAAAAAGCGGAACCCACTGATGAAAAACGCAAACCTCATTATCTGTGTCTCATCTGCAATGAAGAACACTATACAAGAGACTGCCCTCATTGTGTAGAGGTTGTGAAAATTGTCAAAGGTTCCCAAACTCCTGCTGTCCTGAAGGATCCTTTTCCAGCTCAAGACAGTAAGATGATAGGTTCATCCTCTAGTGCCAATGAAGAACCCATATTGATGATTTCCCATGTACAGATTGTGACTCGATCGCAAGATTATGGCAGTAAAAGTCATCTTGATGGTAAAGAAGCAGAATCTTCTCATTCGAATCCATCAACCTTAGCTCCCGTTTCCGATCCACTACAGATCGAGAAACCTAACCCAGACTTAGTAATCAAACCACCCACAAAGGGTGTACTTCGAAAGTCTGCTTTCAATCCACATGCGAGAGTGACTTAGAACTACAACATTGTTGAGGATTTAGTTGTTTCACCCTCAGCAATGTCGGCTTTGGAAGTGCTGCAATCATGTCCAGATCAGCGCAAATTACTTTTGTCGGCTATAGGAGCTGTTGACGTTCAGGACCCAAACCTTATAATATTCGATCTAGAAAATAGTGCACCGCGTTTACCTCATCAAATGGCAATCTAGATTCCAGTGATAGTCAAAAACCTACATGTTCATAGGACTGTGATTGACGAGGGACCTTCCACGTGCATTATGCCGATACAGTGTTGGAGATCGCTTGGTTCTCCTTCACTAAATCAATCCTCGACAATTCTTCAGGCCTTTGATGGCCGTGTGTTTCATCCTTTTGGCATTTTACAAGATCTACTTATAGGGGTTGAAGGTAAAACCGTTAATCTAGATGTGGAGGTGGTTGATGCCCCTCTAGATTACAACCTTCTCTTGGGTCGTAGTTGGTCTTACGCTATGACAGCTGTTGTCTCACCAGTCTTTCGGCTTATAAAATTCCCTCATAATGGAAAGATCGTAACTATAGACTAGTTGTCATACTTTTCATCCAACCCATCCTCTGCTGAGAGCATTCAGCATGTTGGTAAAGTGACGATCCCTTATAAGGATGTTGGTGTAGGGTAAGTTAAAGATTTCGGTTTACTGGGCACTTTTCCTTTTCCTTCTATCAACGCATCATCTTCTACTGCAACCATTCATATGATTTCATCAGGAACCATTGTTAATGATGATCCTTAAATCATACCTTCTGAATCTAAGATAGACACATTTGGTACTCTTATGCCTTTGAGTCTATATGAACTTGCATATCAGACCGTGCAGTCATTTTCCGACCCAACATCAACCCAAATCGACTTAATGAACGTGGTCCATGAGGAGTCATTTTCAACATCAAACTCAGATTTAATAACGTTTTCCGAACTTGTTCAATCAGATGAGAAACTTCGTGAAATCCTATGCGTCGATGAGTTACCATGGGAGATCTTCATCACAGATATTCGTTTTTACCAGAGGGCGATCATTTTGAAAATGATTTTTCATCAATCGTTACGACTGAATATGTTAAGGACACTCAGAATCCAATGAAATATCCTGATTCTGAGTTAAACTTGGGAAATATTTCTCGAACTATTCCCCTTGACATTTCAGTTAAGCTTGGAATTGTTGAAAACGTTCATATAGGTGCCCCTTGTACGGAAGATGAAATTCAAACATATAAGGCCCTATTTCAAGAATTTCGCGATGTCTTTGCCTGGTCATATGAGGAAATGCCAGGTATTGACCCAGCAATTGTAGTTCATGAAATTAAAACCTACCCAGACGCTAAACCCGTTCGGCAACGTTTGCGTCAGATTCACCCAAGAAAAGATACTGCAATTAAAGCAGAAGTTGAAAAATTACTCAAAGCAGGTTTCATTTATCCGATCCCGTTAACGGATTGGGTATCGAATATTGTTCCTGTTAACAAAAAGCAAGGGACAATACGAATATGTATCGACTATAGGGACATTAATCGAGCATGTCCAAAGGACAATCATCTTACTCCCTATATCGATCAAATCATTGATGATTGTGCTGGCAGTGAAATTTTCTCCTTTATGGATGGCTTTTTCGGATACAATCAAATCAATATTCTGCCTGCTGATCAACCAAAAACGGCATTCGTTTGTCCGTGGGGGACATTTTCTTATTGCAAATTACCTTTTGGGCTTAAGAATGCCGGGGAAACTTTTCAACGGACCATGTCTTACGTGTTTCATGATATTAAGCACATTGTGCAACCCTATCTCGATGACTTGCCTGCTCATTCATTACATCGAGTTGATAATCTCGTCCATTTACGAGCAATTTTTATGAGATGTCGGCATTATCGAATTAGGTTGAATCCCCACAAGTGTGTGTTCTGTATTGAAACGGGTCGGTTACTAGGATTTGTTGTTTCGAAAGCCGGCATTCGCGTCGATCCCTCGAAGGTCGAAGCCATTATCCGATTGCCTCCTCCTTCGAGTCTTCGCCAACTCCAAAGTTTGCAAGGGAAAAAAAACTTTTTACGTCGATTCATCCCTAACTACGCCGAGATCACAAAGGGTTTTACCCGGTTGTTGAAACAGAATACTTCATTCTTTTGGGACGAGATAGCTGAGAAATTTTTTGATGCGCTAAAACACGCGTTGACCCATGCACCTTTGTTGCATCCTCCCGACTATAACCAGGACTACTTCTATCTTGTTGCTTCCTATTCCACCATCGGAATGGTGTTAGTTCATGAAGATGAATTTGGTACTGAACATGTGATATATTACCTTAGTCGCACTTTAAATCCAACTGAGCTAAAATATTCACATGTGGAGAAATTGGCATTGGGATCTGTTCAAGTTGTCCAACGTTTTCGTCATTACATTTTACTACGCAAGACTACAGTTATTTCCGATTGCAACCCTATGATCTATATTTTGACCAAGCAATTGTTGGGGGGCAAGTACTCCAAATGGATTGTCATCTTGGAGGAGTTTGACTTGGAATTTGAAAAGTCTAAGTCAAAGAAATTTTTAGTTTTTGCGGAATTAATGTGTGACTTCCCGCGTGTTGACACAGAAACTGTGGCAGAGGAGCCCATCGCGGACGAATCCTTGTTTCTAATTAGCACTTTAGATCCGTGGTACGGGGATATCATCATTTATCTCCAAACCCAAACCTTTCGGCCAAATATTTCATGATCAGACCGTCGACAAATACGATTCCAATCCCAAAAATTCAAAATTATTGGAGATACTCTTTATCACTGTGGGGCAGACTCTATTTTTCGACGTTGTTTGACTAATGAGGAAGCTGAAAAGGTCCAAAATGACTGTCACTATGGAGTGTGTGGTGGTCATATGTCTGGGTATGCCACTGCCCAAAAGATATTGTGTGTTGGTTATTTGTAGCTGTCTATGTTTAAAGATTGTATTATTGCGGTCCAAAAATGCCACAATTGCCAAATTTTTGATCGAAAGATGTGCGCTCCACCTGCTCCTCTTCACCCTATAATTTCCATTGGTCCTTTTTCCAAATGGGGTATCAATTTTATTACATGTACCCCTCACTCGGCCTGGGGGCATGCATATATTATCCTTGCGGTAGATTATTTTACTAAGTGGGCTGAGGCGATGCCTACATTTGAGGCAGACGGAAAAACAGCTGCAATTTTCATATTCAATCATATAATTGCTAGGTTTGGTGTTCCAAAAGCGATTATCATTGATCATGGGCATCATTTTCGAAACGTTATGATGACTGAACTTATAGGCCAGCTTGGCTTGCCACGATAGCTCTACTCCTTATTATCCACAAGCCAACGGTCTGGTTGAGTCTATCAATAAAGTTCTAGTTATCATGATCCGACGAATTATTGGTATTCATTGGTCGAATTGGCATAACATGTTATTTTCAGCGCTATGGGCATAGAGAACCTCAGTGAAAACATCAACAGGGTTCACTCCTTTTTAGCTAGTTTATGGCTTGGAAGCTGTGTTACCTATTGAATGCGAAATCCCATCACTTCAAATGGCTATCGAATTACTCCCAGCTACGTCCGAAGAGGAAAAGCGTTTATTATGCTTAGCTAAATTAGATGAGACTCGTCGCGATGCCGCATTGGCAATCGAGACTCATGCGAAGCGGATGAAAGCTCAGTATGATAGAAATGTGACCCCTCGAAATTTTTCGGAAGGGGACCTAGTGCTTTTATATGATCAAGCCAACGATAAACTAGGTGCTGGAAAATTCGTCCCTATGTGGCATGGGCCCTACATTGTCAAGCGAAAGCTAGCAAAGGGGGCATATGAGCTAGTTGATTTTGATGGGGACTCTTAGGGTAAACCCAGAAATGGACTTTACCTGAAGAGGTATTATGCTTAAACGAGTGTGGAGATTTTTTAGTTAGGTTAGTTTTTTCTTCTAGCTGGTGTGTTTTAGATTAAAGTGTTCATAGCTTAGAGAATGAGTTTTCCATCGTTATTCCTGCTTATCTTGGTTTTACGTTTGATGTCACAGATGTCGACGCGTCTCCAAACATATATTGGTTTCACTGATGGCGCTTGTCGTAGTACACGGAATATTTCTTCCGCAGGTTGGGTTATCTATTCACCCTCTAACGAGTTGGTATCTATGCATGGGGTAAGCCTCAGTCAAACAAAAAGCAACATTGCAAAATATAGTGCAGTGATTGAGTTATTATCTGAATCTATTTCATTTGGGATTCATATTTTGATAGTGAGGTTAGATTCTGAACTCGTTGTATTACAGCTTAATAGAGTATACACCATTAGAAATCCAGTTTTACTAAGATTATTTTTTAGAGTGTGTCTCTTGGAACGTGAATTTGACTATATTTAATATCAGCATATTCCAAGATCTTTAAATACATTAGCAGATGCAATTGCTTCTCAAATGTTAAGTAGACATGTGCAATAATCATACAAGTAAATTTAAAAACATTCCATAACATGTTTAACAAAATAAGCTGGTAATAATGATATCATATAACATAGGAGTGTGTCAAAATATACATCATCCTTGATTATAGGTTGAAAAACACCTTATGATCGGCAAAAATGATAAGAACAAAAAGCAAAAATGTCATATGTGACTACAATAGGCGATCATCCCATCACTGGTGATGATCTCGATACGAAACCACTGCACGAGCCACCTTACAAAGGAACCTCCTAAAAGGTCCTGGGACCCTAATCACATAGCACTGAAGTCGACGAGGGATGTCATCTATGCTAGTCTCTGGAATGTCCCCTGTCAGGTGCTCTAGATGGCTCTCCAACTCTGCCAAAGTCTCTGCTGATTCATCCTCTGGGGCTGGAGCCGGTGCAACTGGTTGTTTCCTCTCGTAAAGCTGGAGAGCGGCTGGTCGTCGTGGGCCCACATCTGCATTTGAAACTTTTACTATCAGTTTTGGGACGAGGAAAAAACAAAAAAAAATTAAATTAGGAAAATGTTGAAAATGAATTTACCTAAATCATCCCATTGCTCTCCTGGTGAAAGAGCCATGTCTGGGTCTCCACGAAAATCAACCCTAGCATAAGGAAAGTCTTGGATAGCAAAAACCTGGTTCTCCAACCATTGGAAATACTCAGGTTTGAACCGAACGACCTCGGTTCCCTCATCAGGATGACGGGCCATAACTGCAACCCATCGCATTAGTTTGGGCTCTCGAGGAAGCCTAGCTCCACTGTAAGCTATTGTGGGATTAGCATCAGAACCCTCTCCAGGCCAAAACTCACAACTATAGCCCCATAACCAAAGGTCTTTAGCTTTCCGTTTTTGGCCCTGGTCAGTTGGCCCTTCACATTGGCCAACACGGCATCGCACCAGTTGAAAATGGTGCCTCAAAAGAAATCAACTGCCATCCGCATCTGGGATCCGATGGCAACGTGTAGTGTTGCACTGCCACAGAGTTTGGTAACTGTAAAGGCTATAACCATGAGTTCAGGAAGGGATATGGTTTTGATGTCTATCCCTTTGTCCCGGTTCTGGACATTGCAAAACTCTAGGCGGAGGCTCTTGATAGACTGGCCACCTGCCCTGCGCCCAAATAGAGTCAAGTGTTCACCCCTCCTGGGCAAACCGGTCAAGAAATATATGTCAGCTGGCTCGATTTCGAGCTGGTGTCCTCCAATAAAGAAGCACTAGTCTTGTATACTACATCTATCAACCATCCACTTCAAAAAGTCCACCTGAGCCCTCATGCCAGGTATGGCCCAGAACTTGTACAAGCCACATGCCTTCAATGCATTGATCGAAGGTTGATGATTCATCGTGGCGAGGTCCACATCCTCGTGCTCCCATTCTCGCCAATCAAGCATGATGGATATCCTACAATCAAGTAAAAAGGTGAATTAGAACATGTAAAAGTGTTTCCATCAGGTATTTTTTGAGTTACTTAGGTTTTTGTAAACCTATGCGCAGGGTACTCACCCCCTTGTTAGGGGCAGTGCGTGGGGTCCGCACCTTGCCTTCACGGCAGGTGCATACCCCGACCTTTTTGTCCATTGCAAAAAAGTCGGGGTACGCGGGTCCCGTGTGGGAAACCTGCGGGCCCCCGCACACGGGTTTTGAAACCTAAATACCTCCAAAAAACGAAAATCAAACCCTAAAAAACGATTTCAAATGGACAAAAATGAAGAGTAGGATGATGTGGATTACCTGGAGGAGACGGCGTTCGATTCCGACGAACGGGTGTTCCGCAAACTTCATGGGAAAATTCTGGTCAAAAGCCCTTTTTTCTCAACCAAATCTCAAATGGTAAAAATGAATGGTAAAAAGTCCTTTTTATAAGCTTTTTGGGTAAATAAATTCTAAATTTGTTTATATTTCACTTTAGAAAGGTGTTTTTTGCGACATTTTTACCCATTATTAAACAGGTATGAGTAATGTTTGAGTTTTTGTTCAAGATAACGGATTTTTCAAGCGAAATCGGTCATTTTCAATGAAAAACATTAGAGTCACCTTTAAGCTCTTTTCTGACTCTTAAAACATGAAAAGATTGCCGAGTTTTTCTTTTTAAGCTCGTTAAAACGGAACTAAAAAGACGGTCCTCTTACAACCCTTTTCTGACCGTAAAAACACGAAAAGATTGCCGGGTTTTTGTCGTTTCAAATTCAATATTGGTCATAAAACAACGTGTCATTGATCGCTTTTTTACTTTTTCGGATCAGAGGTACTAATTACGAAAAGTACTCCTTGGTCGTAAAAGATCAAGCGGTTCTCTCAAGTATTATTTTATACTTTTTCGGGCTTGGGAGACACAAATTTACGAAAAAGTCAACCCTAGAGCCTCCTTAAGTTTTTTCAGACTCTCTAAAAATGAAAAACGTTGAGTTTCTCCTATACTGGACTCGTTAAATTTCGACAGTAAAGGACCTGTTCAATTACAAACAAGAATGGACCACTCCTTCTTAGGTTCGAATCAAAAACTAAGTTGAACTCATCCGAAGGATGAGCTTATAATCAAGCATATGTTATCCTCCTCAAGCTTGTAAAAAATAAAGAGGTACTTGCCAGAAATGGTGGGGGAAAAGAGAGAAAAATGAGCCTGTTTGTCATACTTTGTAACCACTATTGAACACGACACTTTCATTCACCTGGGTTGGGAAATCCTTTACCTAACAGTTGATCAAACCAAATTGAAAGTCTTCAGCCAGTTTCTAGGTATTAACTTTGGGTTAATCATCACCAAACCATATGTCGTGTCGTTAAGTGTTCAAGAGGTCTGTGTGAATAAGCCATTCATCTGTAAAATATCTGTCATCCATCTTGACCATCCCTGAGTCAGTCCTTGCAACTAAATTTCTTCAAACTTGATCTATGATTTCATGTCATGGGTTTGCCTACGACGGATCGCTTTCTATCAACTTCAGCTCTTTATCTAGAAAGATGATCTAGAAATCGCCAGTACCTTGGGATCTGCATGCCTCAATGACAAGTTTCTCACCTGCAACGATAGGTTGCATCATTGACCTTCGATTGAAGAATTCCGTGATATGTTCGACATCAACACATCTAATCACATCTCATGGATTGTACTGAGTACTTTGAGAGCCATTGTCATTATTGGTGGTTTCTCTCACACTTGTTAACAGTTTACATCATTGACTGGTAATCAAGTGGTTTCTACCATGTTCGACTTCGACACATTCATTCGCATGGATAGAATCGTACTATTTCGGGACATAGAAATGAAGACCCTAGATCTAGTTTCCACCATCCAGGCTGCGAGGAATTTTGTATTTATTATGATTGTAGACTATTCATAAGCAGATGGCTGCATCCATACTGTGTCTACATGTGTCTATACTTGTGATGTATTACAAGATCATTCCTATATCAAAGCAGTAGTTAGTTTTCTAGTCAGTTTTTAGTTTCCTAGTCAGTTTTGATCTGAGTATGGGAATGCCTACCTCAGCGATGATATGATCTCATATATATATTTTTGCACTTGAATGTTTTTACAGGTTCCAACCAGGCTCTCCGCAAGATAATCCTCGAAATGATAAAGTACTTCACTCTTCTTAAATGATAAATGAAATCCTCATCTACTACAGACTTCGCACTTTAGGGGGCAATCTGTTACACAAAAATATCATCACCATGATTATTTGCAGTCAGTATGGGTTTATCATCACCTATACTAGCCTCCTAAGCAAGTCTCAGACCTTAGCTCTTCATGTCAAGCTTTGCAAAAGAGAGAAAGACTTTGAAAATCAATATTACTCTGGTTACGCACTTTCTCCTACTTTTACCTGCGGACCCACACCCTTTGTTCATAATACCTGTGTACCTACACGCTCTGTCTGTAAATGGGTAGGTGCGTACCCCTGTGAAAGTCAAAAAGGCGCAAGTTTATCCTAAAAAACTCACTTTTGGGTTAATTCTAGATGTTTCTAGAAGGATTTTGATGTGGATTGTTCACTCCAAAGTGGTTCATGCATCCCAAAAGAGGAGTAATCCCTTGATAGGAGGAGATATCCCTTTGAAGGAGGACTTTATCCCTTTAAAGGAGGACCTAGTAACTTCCCTCCATTGCACTATAAATTAAGGCATTGGATCAGTTGCTAGGGAGGTTAGAAGCTGAACATTTTGAGGGTAAACGCTGATGGAATTTGGACTTCCTAGTTAAACTTGAGAGGAGAGATCACATGCCTTTTGGTTTCATTGGGAAGTGAGTGAAGCTTGTCAAAGTAGAGGAGACTTCTTGTCAGACCCTGGGAGGAGCTTGTACAGCATCAAGTCACAAGTTGTAAAGTTCTTCTTCATTTGAATTAATACAATCAGATTCATTTTTCTCAACAAATTGTCTTATGTGGTTTGTTTCATAATCCCCTTGATCATTATGATGAATATGATTTATGATATTGGCTTTTCAGGTGCTATTTAATTGTTTGCTTGTTTGTGTTTGCAGAATTACACTACAAGGAAGCTCATTTGGAGCGAGGGAGCGAGGCTTCCACAAATTTGCATTGGACCCAAGGTAGGCCTAAAAAACACTTGTTTGCCTTTATTTTACTCACATATTTAGAGAAAGATAGTTTTTGATTGGCTTGCTTGTCACTAGATATCAGTAGATACTAGGAAGTTCGATCTTGTCCGCAACCTCGACCCATTCCGCGTGACGGGGTGAAGGGGTGACTTGTTCCCCCCTTGTGAGTTCGGGGGCTAGTGGGTCCTTGGGGGGGGGTTCAAGGGAAGTGGCCCCAAAGCTAAAAATAGATGAAATTTTTCCTTATAAAATATTGTAAATTTGTAGTCAATCAGGGCCTTTCATTAGGAAGGTAATCTGACAATAGAGGTTATGTTGATTTAGGGGTTTTTTCCCTATAAGGAAACCCTCGATTTATATGAGGGAATTGTATTGCAAATATGTGTATTATTATTCTAAGAAAGAGAGAGAGAGAGAGAGAGAGAGAGAGGAGTTTGAGTGAGAGAAAAGAAGAAATTATAGTGGATTTGTTGTAGATTGTGTCTATTCATTTTGTTGGATAATATATAAGGAAGGACTAGTCTTTTCTTCATGGACGTAGCACAAATTGGGTGAACCACGTATATCTGTGTCTCTCTTGTTTTATGTGTTTTTGTATTTGTGTTTCCACAATATTTTATGTGTTCCATTGCTCTGTAATATATCATTTTCTAACATGTTTCCTTTTGCTCAATTGCTTTTTCTCCATGAAGAACCATAGGTTGTTATGGTCAGTCTTCACTTTAAACCTGTTCCCCCCTACGTATTTTATGAACTTTGCTAGTGCATGCATAATGGACAACATATCTTTATCATAAATATCATAATTCCACTCATAGTCCTTGAACTTGTGCCTCTCAAATGAAATCAGGTGGGGATTCTACATTGACACTGCTCCAATCCTTGTCCTTGAAGTGTTAGACTTGAGCATGAATGGATAAGTGAAATCTAGTAGTGCCAGAACATGGCATGATCTCATCACCTATTTCATTCTCTCGAAGGTTTCCTATGAATTATCATAACAATTGAAAGTTACTTTCTTTTTGAGGTCTGTAAGAGGTGTTTTCAACTATGAGAACCCCTTAACAAACTTCTTGTAATATGTGAAAAGGCCCAAAAATATCTTTAGTTCAGTTACATTCTTTGGGGTAGGCCACTCAATGACTTCCTCGATATTCTTGTAGTGCACCTAAACCTCATTCTCCCTAGTCACATGCCCCAAATAGAGCATCTCAGTTATCCTGGGCTCACACTTGGACTCTTTTTCATAGAACTCTTGTTCCTCTAAAATCCCTAACACTTCATGCAAATTCCTTGGTGATGTTCCCAAGTTTTGTTGTAGATGAGAATTTCATCAAAGAAAACTAGAACATAATTCTTTAATTGTTTGTTTAACACATGGTTCATGAAAGATTCAAACATTGTTGGTGCATTGGTTAGCCAAAATGGCATAACCAAAAACTCATAATGCCCATTGTGGCACCTCAAAGCAATTTTTTGGATATCCATCTCCTGAACTTAGATCTGATGGTGACCCAAGTGAAGATCTATCTTCAAGAAATAATTTAATCCCCTCGTCTCATCCATTAGCTTATCAATCCTTGGAATGGGGTACTAGTTTTTTATTGTTCTTCAATTAAGTTCCCATTAATCATGCACATTTTCAAGGTTTTGTCCTTCTTCTTATCCATCGCCACTAAAGAAGCAAAAGGGCTAGTACTAGGATGAATGTGGCCCAATATTAGCAACTCTTTGATATCATTCTCAATTGCATCCTTATAAACCTTGAGATGATGATAGGGAGTAGTTATAACATCCTAAACCCTCGCTTCCAACTCTATCTCAAGCTCAAATCCCCTCTCTAGAGGTCTACCTATAGGAATGTCAACAAAATATTTCTAATGATTGTGGAGTAATACCTGAATGTCCCTGGATATTTTCAAGGCTTCTCTAACTATCTTTTGTCTAAAATGTAGCTCTCTATTGTGTAATCTATGTCTCCATGCAACAACACTACCTCCATATTCTAACATAATACTATCTTAGGCGGGAACTAAGGCATGGACCTCAAAACTACTTTTCTATCATCCTCATTTGTAAAATCCATCTTCATCCTCCTCTAATAAGTAGTATAGCTCCTGATGGAGTAAAGCCACTAAACATTGTGTAATACATTGGTGTCCATAATGTCCACCATAAAAAAATAATTCATCAAGGTGTAGTTCCTCATGTTTATTTTTAGTTCGGGGATGTAACAACCCCCTCATTTATTTTCCATGTAAAATATTATAAGACCAAGGTCATGGGACACGTATTCCAAGCTAAATGATAGGAAAAACATAGTGATGGGTACCACTTGTGATTAATTAATGGCTATATAAATTATCAAAGGAAATGGTAAAGGCAAAGTGGAAATAATTGGCTTTAAATAAATGAAATAAAGGAAAATAGGAGAAAGGGAAGGTGAAGAGACACAGATTTTCATGCTAAGGAAATTAGAAGAAAATGGAGGAAAATGATGAAAATGAGCTCTTATTTCATTCTCTCATACTCTCATACTCTTGCACACTTAGAGAAGTCTTGGAGAATTCTTGGAGCACTTGAGAATACACTTGGATTGGAGAAAGAAGGCAAAGGAAAGAAAGGAAGTGCAAGGAAACAATTGGATCAACAACTACAGTTGGATTACTTAGTAGGTGATAGGTTGCATGTGTGATTTCCTTGCTAATTTCTAGATGCACGGTATATCAATGTGATTTTCTGGTTATATGTTGTCATTGGCATGGAGATTTTCCTAGATTGACAGTGGTTTTATCCTTTCCTTTCCATTTCCTAGATAACATGGTGTTGTGGGTTTTTCCACTTGATTGTTTTTCTGATTGGTGCTCATGTTCCTTATGGATGTGGGTTAGAACAAATTCTCTATAATCCCTTGAACATCTTGAGTTGAGTTACTTGTCATGGAGCCTAGGTTGGGAAAATGATCTGGAGCCCTAGGTGGGTTAAGTTAATAGTCCCTGGAGTTGGGCTGAAAAAATGATCCAGAGCTCTGGAAGGTTGTGGGTTGAGTTACTAGTTCTCAGATCCTTGGACAACTTGGGAAGAGACTGATCTCATTGGTGTTAGTGATGCCCGACCATAGAGGTGGAATCATTGTGGTTGAGAGTTGAGGTGGTTTGGATTTTGAAAACCCTGGTTTGGTTTTGTCTTGCTTTATTCTGTTATCACTTAAGAAATCTAATATATGAAATTTCATTATCCTAGCCCGATGACAAAGGTTAGTGTTAGTCTAAGTTGTTTTCATTTTTTCCTTAAAGTTTGAAGTTTTAGGAGGTCATGAGTCAAGTGTATTCTTATCTACCATTGGTCCCCCCTCATTCACCATTGATTTCATAGCCATGTGTCACTTTGTTATCCACCACAAAGCCTTTTGGTAATTTCATAGCGCATGCATTCTTTTTAAAGTGTTTTCGCAACGCATTTACTTTGTTTAGTAGTTTCCCAGTGCAAAACCTTATTAGGTGATTTCGCAGCGCATCATTCAAAATTCAAACTAACCGCGCTGTGAAATCAGGGATTGGTGCATTCCTTGTTTTCAGGTCTTTAAGATTTCACGGAGAGATCAATAGAGAAGAAAGAACACAAATCAGGAAAATGTCTGAAGAATGAGCTTGAAGGCTTGGATATAACACTGAAGAATAAAGAGGTGGAGAAGGCGTTTAAAAAAGCCGGGTGTTGGAATTTTTGCAGGAAGTTACAAGGAGGGCATGCACAGGTGACCAAAGAATTTGCGCTTAATTTCACAGGTTTAAATTCAAAGGTGGCTATGATGGAATTGCAGGTCTCGCCAGAGATGATATCCATTGTGACAGAGATTCCACGAGGGCAAGAGAACTGGTTCAAAAATTTCGAATTTGACATGAATCCATGCAAGGAGTTCTTAAAGAAGGATTTTGTAAATTCAGATTTGAGTAAGTCAGTGCCAAGGAGCTATGTCAAAGAGTCCTATGCACATTTACTCACCTATATACAAAAATACCTGACTTGCGAAGGAAGGTATAACAAGGTGTATTTTTACCATTTCAAGCTCCTTTTGCATTTTACAGGGAAGGTTTCCATTGATCTACCTTTTTACCTATTCAGCAATTTGAATAAGATGTGTGACAAAGTACAATTGAGGAAGGAATCTTGTGAAACTTCTCTGTTTCATCATGGCTTGATTAAATTACTTGTCTTACATGAGCTTCAAAAGGTAGGCAAATATTGGAATTCATTTATTTTTATGGCTGGTTTCAGAAGCCAGACTCGCCTCAGTCCTCTACCTGCAAGATATCTTACAACATCGGGTCTTCAAACAGAAACAAAAGCTAAGAGATTTCCAAAATTAAAGGCGAGGAAACAAGTGAGAGAGTCAGTAAAGGCACTGATCATTCAAGATACACCTCAACAGTCAACTAAAGAAAAATATCAAGTCAAAGAGATTGCACCTAAAGCAAGCACAACTGAAGTAGTCTCAAGGAGAAGAACAAGAAGTCAGATGGCTAAAGAAAAGGGTAAGGCAGTAGCTGTTGAAGAAAGTCCCGTTTCGAAGGGAAATCTAAACGATTTATTACAGGCAATTGACTTTGAGGAGTCCCCACTAGTTCAAGATGAATTGATGCAGTCAGAAAAAGAGAATACAAAGAAAGCCAAAGCATCAAAGAAACTTAAGTTCGATGAACAAGTTGAACAATTTGTTTTCAAACCCAGGAGACCCATAACAAGGAGATTTCAGCAAGTACAGGAGGTACCACTAAGAACAGATGAAACAGGGGAAAAGGTGCAACCCCAGCAAAGAAAGGACAAAGTCAAAACAATTACCACACATAAAGAAGATAGTACAGAGGACTTGAAAAGATAATTGGAATCTGCTAACCTTGAGATTGCCAGATTGAAGAAAGCTGCCAGAAGACATGCCATCATACAAGTTAATTATTACAGAATTAAAACCTTATGGGAAGAGAAAGCAACTTCAGAGGTGGTTGACTGTGATACTCAATTCCATACCTGGACAGTACCGGAATTCAAAGAAGCAAAATTCATCAGGATGATTAATATGCAATTAAGAGTTGGGAACAAGGTTATCAAGAAACAAATCGAAGATTTAAAGGCACAGTTAAGCTAGCTAAAGGAACCTTCTAAACTAAATCCCATTTCAAGTAAGATTATGTTTTGAATTTTGATGATTTTGCTTAGTCTCATCTTCTTGAAGAATTCTACATGTCCATTCATTTTTGGAAAGTCTTGGAATAGTTGAAAGGAGGTTTTGATGGCAAAGTGCTCAATTAATAAAGTTTTGGGTTGAAAACTATGTTTTTAAACAACTCAGCAGTTTCGTAGCGCGCTACGAAACTGCTGAAAGTGATGATTAATGCTCAGCAGTTTCGTAGCACACTACGAAACTACTGAAGCTAAAGAATCCAATATAAATCAACCAGTTTTGAAACATAAGCGGGAAATTTTGAAGGATGAATACATGCAAGGAAACATCCGAAGCTGCAGCAATCAATTAGGTTAAGACAGGTGGAGAAATATGGATTTGGATCCAAATTTGAATTTTGTCACAAAGTGAGCACTTTAATCACGGTTCAGATATGTTAAGACAGCCTAAATGCGTTTTTGTTTTAAAATGCATTGGACAACACATCAAGGACGTGGCCATCTATCATGTTTTGGAAAACAAAGATGAAAGATCTGCTTCTGTGGATTCGAAACCCATAAATACCGATGAGCAGGGGTTGTTTCCTATATTTCAGCACAATGGGAAAGATGTGGCATAAAAGACAAGAATGGAGTCTTAAATCTCCATCACAGCCAAACTAACAGGGAACCAGATGTCAAGGAACAGGAATCATTGTAACCAACGCTATTATTAGCATGGCATGGTGTTAGAATCCTACTAGATTTAGATCTTTGAAAAGTCTAGTTAAAGTTTGTTACATTAAATAAGTAGTTAGAAGTGGATTAGGTGTCATTAGAATTAGATCTCGAGTTTCCCTCATGCTTGAGGAGAAATCTCAATCAGATAGAAGAACTCTATATATAGCTGGAGCAGCAATGTAAAAAGGGTTGGAAATTTTATGAAAAAAACTCTGATATTTGGCTTATGTAATACTCTGTTTTGATAATATATGTTTGGCTTTACTTCTCAGGATTCATGATGGATTTGATTTTCAGAATGTGTGATGTTTTCCTTTTCCTAATTCTTGCAGTGGTATGAATGTGTAATCACTTAGAATTCACTTGAGGTGCTCTAACTTCCTGTATGCATTCATAGACTGTGTGGTCCTATCTGAGTTGGTATGTTCTGAATATTTTAAATGCTAAATTCCCTGACTTCTATGTAAGGTTGAATTCAATGTCATATTGAGATGATGTTGACTCCATAAGCCCAATGGATAGTTACTAAATGTGTTTCCACCATTCATACTTTTACATTTGTTTCACAAGAGTTAGCCATCTTAACTATAATCAAAATCATTAACCCTTTTTGAGAGAGCCCTCTCAGGTCGAGGAGGCTAAACCTCAGCCTAAAGCAAGTTTGAAATAGTTACTTGAGGTCTTCCTGGTCAGCAGCCTTCCAGGGTCTGATTTTGAGATAACATATTCCATGGGATCCCACATTCATGCTTGGAATATGGCGTGGGCATGATTGGATGAAAGAGATATTTGTTTCAGCCCAATCTATGGTCAGGTGGTACATGGAAGTCCCTAACTTGGGTGGAATTTTAATATATTAATAAGATCTATTCTTCTACTAATATTCATGTATACTTTAAGTGATTATGTTGGTGATATTATGGCTGAGTTGTCATGGTTTATACGTTGGATATTTGTTGGATATTTACTAGTTACATGATGTATTTGATCTAGGGCTCATGTCATGATTTGTTTAATTATCTAGTCATTGATGAATATATGGGATAATAAGAGTTCCTGTAGAGATGTCGAGAGAACATAGAGTCTTCTTGGTGATTCTTAGTTGAATCTCTCGGACTCTTATGATCACATATGCATTCATGACCTGTAGCTTACATGTTTTCCATGTGTTTGATGAAATGTATAGTGTGTTCTAGGTAGTCTAGGTCAATTTTCTAATTCAAGTTTGAATGATTTGCATTTTTGTTATGAGGAATATGATTCTAGAAAGTTATAAGAGGTTTTGGGCACTGGTCTAGAGACTAGCCTAGAAAAGTGGATCATATCTCAGGATCCAAAGCATGGAACTAGAGATCTAGGTCTTAACCACATGGAGAAAGGCTTATGAGTGTGGTTGGAGGCTCACAACCCCATGTATGCAATCTGAAGGGTGTGATTATAGGTTTAGGCTAGTCAAAAAGGGTTCCATCTCAAGGATTGGCCACCTAGGGTATTTCTTCAGCTCCTGGGTGATCTGTAGTCCCTATGGGATGTCAGTTTATGGTTAGTTTGTAGGCTCCACTCACTTAATTGGAACTAGGAGGTCAAAATAGGTCATAGTGATGCTCATCTCATGCATACCTTGGTGATCTCATGAATTTGGGTAAATGTGGGAATGAGTGGTTACAAAGTGCTAATAGAGAGAGGTTACAACATTTGACGTTGAGGTAGATGTGATTTTTATGTATGCATGTCCAATTGTCTATGTGTTTATCATGCATGCATGTTGTTTATTTCTCGTGATGGTCATTGTTGTATTTGTGTTATCATTGTTGAGGTTGGTTGATATATATATAGTGTTAATTTGGACTGAGTTGTGTAAGACAAGATAGCCTCCCCTGAACTTCACTAAGTTATGTTGTATTATGTTTATATTTGGTTGATGTAATATGACATGCTTGTAGGAAGAATAAGATCCAAGATGACAAGTAGAATGGTGGAGTATAGTTTATGTGACTCTCCTTATAGATCATATGAGCACCAAAGAGATGAGTGCTCTCTTGACATAGAATATATCTTGAGAATTTTAAAGGAAGATATCATAAATTTTAAGATGGATAATGATAGGATAATTCAATCATAGGAAATATTTGTCAAGGCATAGGAAAAGAAAGCATAGGTCAATGCAGTGATCCTTTCGAGCTTATTATATTTGCATAGACAAGGAAAACCATGGATTATTTATGGATAGGAGGAAAGGAAAAATGGGGTGTATGGTAGCAAGTCTCAAGGAGGACACAAGTCAGACATGGATGACATGGTCATAAGTGGTAGACAAATGGATAACCCTGTTATCACTGAGATTTCCCTTGAAGTTGTTAGAAGAAGGAAAGGGGTCCGAGGTAACCACAAACCAACTTTTAAGTACAAAATCTAGCCAATCTGCACTCAGAGAGGGCTCTCTCTTTAAGATTTAGCTTTGATTTATGGGATATTAGGCTAATTATGAAAGTTTGGGGGGTTTTGATTTTGTTTGGTGGTGGAATTCAGGAGCAGATGGGTAGAACAAGGTATTTCAGGCCATTGGGCTATGGAGTCAACTGAAGATGGCTTAACTGGATCAAGTTGATTCAACAAAGGAGGGCTTCACAGGGCATGATAGCTAAACAAGATACAAATGATAACTTGAAAAGGTGAAATGGTCTTAAAAGGGAGGAAGGGCAATTAAGAATCCTTCAACAGAGTTTCAAGATGAGGGAAAGCGGGTGATCATTAACAAAAGAAATTAAGAATTCTTTGTTAAATGGCCACAATGATAAACTAAGAAGCAGGGAGCAATTAAGAATTCCCTACCTATGATAGCTTGGAAGAATACATTAAGAATATAAATGATTTTAAAGATAGAATGTAGTAAAGCTCTTTTTGAAATATACTTTTTCGTTTATCATTTAGATATGAAACACATGTGAAATATTTAAACTAGAAAACTGTAAACCATAAGAGATAGAATACTTATTTGTTTCTCATTTGACATAGGTATCCTGTAAAAGTCCTTTGCTTTATTACTTTTTCTAGCCAGCCATACAATAGTTGTTCAACATCATTTCTATTCCAAAATAAAGAGTCTACAAAAATGTTTAAGAATCCACACACAATACTTCAAATGAGGAAGTACTTATACAAAATTTACAAAAAAATATCTCCTAACTGAGAGAGATATATTCTAGGAAAACTAAATATATTTTACATGAATGTAGAGACAGATGGTCTCAAAAGTAGAAACTGCATGTGAACTACTTCGTTGCTGTCCCTGTTTTTGTTGAAGGAGCTGGAGGCAGGCCCTATGATTGTGCATCTTGCTATCTTGCTCATAATTCTATGCTGGTTGATTGTTTTTATGTTTTCATTGATACTCTTTTACCTGTGACTAATACTCTTTACCTACCTTTACCATCATTCATCCCTTTTTACCAAAACTAACTATGGTAAATGCTTCAGTTTACTTCTTACGATGGTAAATCATAAGATGTCTGTCATGTTGGTCCACCAATCATCTCTTGGTATCCTGGTCCTTTTTAGTTTTTTGAAGATTTCATCAACTTCTGTATATTTTGCAAAATTTGGTTGTACTGGAAACAAGTGTTTCACTTCATGCTCAACATAATAAAGGTTCTCCAAACTATCATAGGGAACTCTTCCTGTGGGTAATTCCTTGGGTGTAGATGAACTACTAGAGGAACTGGCTTGGCTGTTTGCATACTGATGTAATTTGTTGACATAATCATCCTGCCTCATTAACTTATTATTGATGACTAAAGGACTTGGAAGTCCTTTACTCTGTAAGATGCCAAATTTTTCCATAAATTCATCTATGTCTTCCTTCATATTCTGACATTTTCGTTCCAGTTTTTGCATTAGAGTCCTTTTGGTCAATACTTTCTTTATTTCGAGGATGGTTCCAATCCTATCATCAATGTTTAGCTGTTCTAATTGATACCTGTTTCTGCTATTTAGAAATTTTATTAACCTAATAGCTTCTTCAGGCTTCCCTTCTAGCTCTTCCTTGGTTTTTTCAATCTCTTGAAGAGAAACTTTCACTAAGTCAATCTGTTGACAAATGATTTGAATTGATGACCAAACATCATTTATTGATTGAGTGATGTTGGTCCATAATATATTTCTGATATCAGTCAAAGGATTTTGAAATGTAAGATCTTTCTCTAGTTTTTTAACCTATTGAGTCAAGTCTTTGTTTTTCCTAACCTCTTCAGCAAAATTAAATTTTGACACATCATACTTTTGTTCCAAGGTAATGAATTTCTCCTTTACCTTTTGGAGTTCATTGACTTGGAGCTTCATTTCCTCCATGGATTTGATTAACTCTTCTATGCTCTGACTTGAAGTTCCTACCTGTGATGTACCTGTACCTATTACTTCAATAGTTTCAGCTGTTGCCAAAGGGACATTTGGTGCTAGAGCAGTTGCCAACATAGAAGGGACTGTTGTAGAAACCACTGACACTATTTGTTAGGTTGAGAGGTTGACTCACTCTACCTGCTTTGCAGTGTTTTCTCTAATTCTTGTTCTATCTCTTTCAGTTGTTCATTTAGCTTCAGGACCAAGTCCATAAGCTCTTCTTCATTCTTCTTTTCAATTACTTCAACAGTCTGTGGATGCATAAGTGGTGGAAATTTCAACTGCTTTCTTAGGGCAGCTATATTTTCATTTTTTTTCTTTATTAGGGCATCTACAGCTTTGAAATCCTTTGGGTTATGGCCCAATCCAATTATCAAATCCTCCAATGATTTGATTCTGTTGTCCTTTGCATGTGAGGAGGCCCTTTCTAATTGCAATTGAGCAGCGGTGTTGTTTAATGAATTCTCCAACCTATGTGCCATCATGGCCTTGCTTGTCAATGTGGAATAAACAATTTCCCCTCTTTTCTTATGCAATTCTATTTGATCTATGAGGTGAATGTCTTCAGCCAAGACCTCAAAATCAGTTTTGAGGTAGTCTGCAATTGATTTGGGTCGCTGTATTGTAGGCTTTAGAAAGCGCATTTGCATTTTTCCTTCTTTGATGTCATAAGCTAACATCAAGATGGTTTGATTAGTAGCGGCCATCTTCGAGTATTGTGTCTAGGCTTGGGCCTTCAACTGTTCATTTTTTGCTTTTATCTCCTTAAATTTTCCTTTGATGTCTAAGGTCTTGTCAGATGAAGATAGGAAAGATGAAACTTTGACGCTCTGTTGTCATTCAAGCTCTTGTCTTTGTGAACTAGAAGGTGTCCCACCTATTGGGGATGTATGTAGACTGTCTCCACCTTCTTTTCTTAAACTCCTTGTTGTTTCTTCAAAAAATTCTTCCTCTAAATGTGGATTTAGCCTATGCCTCTTAGCATTAGGCTGGTCTGAAGAACCACTAGCAGTGGTAGCTACTTCCCTGTCTCTTTTTAACTTTTTTCCTCATTCAGAGGAGTCTGCAAAATTAAGGGGTCTCCCATATTAACCTGTGCTGGATGGGACAGTGGTGGAGCTTGTTTTTCAAAAAATTTAGGCTGCTCTCACATGTCTAGTTATCCTGATGCTAGAGTACTGGTTCCCTGTTCTTTTCCATGTGGTGGTTCTGCAAGGGGTGCACTAGTCTCCTGTGAGTGCCTCTGAGAAGTCTCTACTGTAGAGGCACTAGTTCCTGGTGTTGGCTTCTGAGCAGTTCCAACTGGTACCTATTCACAAGAGTCCGGGTCAAGTCTCTTTTCTAAGTCTTTCATCACATTCTCTACATTGACCTGATCACTATCCATCTCAACTAGAGTTCCTTCCCTCCATTCATCCATATTTGTAGCTCTATTTCATGGATTTTGTGATGAAAATATGGTGATAACTTATGTTTCATTCTCCTATCATAAATGAAACCTTGTGGATCATATCTCCAAACAAAAATTTTATTTAATCTCATGTGTTCTAGGATTTCTTTTTCTTCTTTGCTTGCTTCTCTATTGTTACAGACAAATGGGCCTAAGTGATCTTTAATTCTCAACTGTGCTTTCTTCTTGGCCCTGGTAAATTGAATCTGATCAGAGTTTATCATTTGCCTATAATATTCCAATGCAAACAACCTCATAGGAACATATTTTGGTAGTTTGAATGGAGGAAGCTCACAACCATAAATTCTTATCTCTGTGTGATTTTGGTATAAGTACCAATCACCTATTTTGTACTGCTTAGATAACTGAAGGATTCTTTTGATTTCATCACTATTACTAGGAGGAGGATTTCCTGTCAGCATGGTGGTCACTGGGTGGATAAACTGGTCAATGAATTCATTGTATGAATAGGGACAAGCAAATGAATAGTGGAAGATAGAAGTCCAAAAAATGATTGATCTGGGATTACCCTTTGTATCAAGTTTATTGGCAGAGAATGGGAACTTGTCAGACTGATAGTAAAGGAAAAGGTGATATATGAATGTAGAGTACTTGAATACTTTTTCATTTTCTAGCCTCATGAACTGGTCATGGATTTTCTTAGCAATGAAGGCATCATAGTTATACTGACAGTAGGAGGCTGACCCAGGGTAAATATGGACATAAAACTAGGGTCAATTCATCCACATACTCACTAGTATTGAAATCTGTGACTGCACCTATCATATAAATTATATTTTTACCTGTCTGTGTGAAGAAAACTAACAAATAGGGAGGGGGATTTTTGGGTTGATGCTACTTATCCATAAAAGTCTAGCAAAGGTGACTAAGTTTAGACTGGGACAATCTAGATGATTTCTCTAGAAAATTTCCAAGGGAAATGGGGGTGAGGTCTTGACTAGGATGAAACTGAAGCATCTCATTGATTGAGTCTACAGTAATTGTGAAGAGAACAGTTTGATTGGGGGACATTACTGCTCTGAGGTTGGGATCATAATTGGCATGAAACTAATGGATAATGTTAAGGAAAATGTGCACAGAGGGGAGCATGTACATTGGGAGATTTGATTCACAAAGTCCTATGGTATCAGGCCATTCATGTAATTGTCCTGGCATTGGAAAAATACTTTCAAGTAGTCTTTATTAGTATCCAGGTCGTTTATTTGAAAATCTTTATCTACTAGGGGCAGATAATCCAAATCATAGTGAGGGGTAGTTGTAGGTGCTACACTGAGGGCCATGGGGGTTTACATTTTGGTTCTTGTGGATTCAGATAGGAAAATGGGGTTTTTTACGTGGAGTTGGAGAAAACAGAGAGTCTTGGGGATCTTGAATTCTAAATTCAGCAACTAAATTATAATGAAATTTGGGTTTTTCAAATTAATTACAGAGGAAAGCAAGTATTTACATTGTTTCTAGACAAAAACTGGTAAATACTTGTTTTTAGTGATGGGTAATGGAATGTAGGTTCACTAGGTGTGAATGGCAGACTTGGAGCGGCGTCGAACTGCAAGTTTGAGGGTGGCTGACGGTTGGGTGTACGAGCTGGTCAACGTTCAGGTTGCATGCATGCGTTCGTAGAATAAAGACGAAAAAATGTTTAACTTTGTTTTTATATAAATTCAAAGCTTTTGGCGGGTTTGGGATTTGGATAGATGATGTCAGCAGGGAAGTGATTTGATGTTTTGTCAGTAGGGGGAGGTGGTAAGCGGTTTTCATCGCATCGCTAGTGGAGGGTAAGTGGTATTTGGGTGAGACAGTGTGATTCCATACAACGTTTGACTTGTAGCACAGGTACTATTTATAAAACCGTTCACCATCGCGTGCTAAATTTTGACCATGGAGGCCTATGCGATATGTACGATGACCGTCGGATCTACGGGATCCGATTGGATGGCTATCAGGGAGTTGAAATAGCTGGTGTTTAATGGCAGGGGCCATATGGTAATGAAAATCTTTTAATTACATCGGGGGCAATGTGATTGGTTGAAGTTATTAATTAATCATGAGGATTAATTATTTCTTTTATTAGCATGGCGGGGGTCGGGGTTCTTAATTAATCACATATTGATTAATTAATCCCGTTATGAGTGTTATTAAGGTTATTTCACAACCGGGGGCAGGATATATAGTTTATTTGGATTTATTAACAATAATACAGGTAAGGGGTAATTCTTTTCGGGAATTAATTAATAATATAAGTTAAAAGTTAATATGACTTTGAAATATGAAGGGCGCTAAGTTAAATGTCTCTGAAAATATATTTCATCATACAACACTTATACCTTAGGCTAATGATATATGAGGGTTTTATGTAGGTAGAATGTTTTTAATTTTCCTAAGTAAAATAGGATTTTACTTAGGAAAAGATTCATTAGGGAAATCAACAACTTATGAAGGAGGGTGAATATTGATGAAGGGGCTTAAGCACTAAGGCATTATAAATTTATGGGGCTGAGGGTCTGGTCCCTTCAAAAGTCAGAGAAATGCTTTGAGCCCCTCTAATTTTGGTAATTACCTTTAGTATTTTAGGGAATTAGTGAAGATTTAGGGGAAATGAGTAGGGAAGTTAATTATTTTTTACTTTGCTTTCTTGATGTGCCTTCCATGTGATACATGCCTTTGTTTGGTGATGAAAGTAAAATATTTACACATTTAAACTTTGTATTTCACCACACATTTATTCTGCAACCATCATCTACTTACCCTACCTACTTTAACCTATCATTTTCACTTCTTTATTAGGGTGAACTTAGACTGGCAAACCCTTATCAAACTTTCTTTTCTTTTACATGGTGATGCCTATATAAGTCTACACTTATTACATCTAGGGGCTCAGATTAAATTGTTAAGCTCCTTTTTTCACTCTACCTATCTACTTATCTACCAAGATTAAATTGCTTGGTCAGATATTTATTTTCTATTTCTACAATAGGCAATTGAAAATATGAACTAGTCAAGCTTAAACTATTTGACTATTCATGAATTGTGGCATAAGTGACAAGCTGCACACAATTTTTATTATACAAAAGTAAAAAGTAGTGGCATTTAAACTTGCACACTTTCTTGGTCTTTTCTTTTTTTGGGGGTTTATTTTCTTTCATTTTTTGACCTCTTTTTATTTCTTTTCACCCTTTGATTTTTTTTTAAGGGTATACCCTCTTTACATTTTTTAATTTTTTTGGTTTTTCACAAATATGGAAAACCTTTGCAAAAAGTAAAGGTATGAACATATTTCAAAGCTAAACAAGTCAATAATGATATAGGACACCTATTGGTATAGGGGCATAACAACCCGTAAAATAAGAGGTAGTTATTATGGGTTCTATTCTAGTTCTAGATCATAGAGACATCACGGTCATCATTTCTATCATCCTTAAAGAAGAAGTGAGAAGCAGTACTTTCTAGATGAGTTCAAGAAAGCCAAGCCTCCTACCTTTGATGGAAAACTGAAGAAACTAGAAGATGTAGAAGCATGGCTGCTTAGGATGAAGAAGTTATTTGAGTTGCATGATTATATAGAGAATATGAAAGCCAAGATAGCCATTTTTAGTCTTAAAGGGAAACCATACAACTCGTGGGAAGATGTTAAGCATGTTAGAGGCATCAAGACATAGGAGTTGAGTTGGAATGTGTTCGACTTGTGGCAAGGAGCATCTTAGGAGAGATTTTCCACAACATCAGGGTGGCATACCTCATATTTGTAGTGCTCAGGAGGCACATACAGTTGGAGATGTTGGATAGAGTATTCCTCAAATTTATGTAGCATTGGATAATAAGAAAGCTTATCATCGGGAATCTATTATCAAGATGGAAGGTAATATTTGTGATCAAGTTATTTCTATTTTCATTGGCAATGGATCTACCTATAGTTATATTAGTTCTGACCTGGTGAATAAGTGTTGCTTGAATAAAGAAGTGCATGTAAATATTGGTTGGTAGAGTTGGCTACAGGTACCAAGAAAAGAGTTCATCATTTGGTGAGATCTTATGCATTTGATATGAATGATATTTCTACATCAGTGTGTCTAAATGTGCTTCCATTGTGATCATATAGTATTTTTTTTGGTATGGATTGGTTGTACATTCATAGGACTAAGGTAGATTTCTATGATAAGGCTATTGAGTGCCTGGATGATGATGGTGATAGGAGAATCTTACAAGGTAAGAAGAAGCCTACATCAGTGAGAATGGTTAGAGCTATGTAGGAAAAGCACAGTCGCATGAAAGGGTGTGTATTATTGGAAATTCATATTTATAGTGACAAAGGGAAGGATGTTGAGGATGATAAATTATTGATGAGGTATCTAGTTTTACAGTAGTTTTAGGATGTATTTCTAGCAAATATTTTAGAGTTACAGCCTCACAGGGAAGTGGAATTCTCTATTGAGTTGGTGCCAAGAGCAACATCATCATCAAAGGCACCATACAGAATGAGCACCCCGGATTTAGTGGAATTGAAGTTATAGCTTAAGGAAATACTTGATAAGGGATAAATAAGGCCAAGTTCGTCACCTTGGGGTGCACCAGTATTGATCGTAAAGGAAAAAGAAGGTACTGTCAGGTTGTGCATTGATTACAAGTAGTTGAACAAGGTGAGTATCAAGAACAGGCACCCATTGTCGTAGATTGATGACTTGTTTGATTAGTTGAAGGGAGCAACATTGTTCTAGAAGATTGACTTGAGATCATGATATCATTAGGTATGCATCAAAGAATAGGACATCTACAAGACCACATTTTGTACTAGGTATGGACATTATGAGTTTGTGGTAGTTCCTTTTGGTCTTATTAATGTTCCAACTATTTTCATGTGTTTGATGAATAGTGTCTTGCATCCTTATTGGGACAAGTTTGTGATAGTATTCATTGATGACGTATTCATATACTCAAAGAATGAGGAAGAGCATGTAGAACACCTAGAAGCAGTGTTAAGATTTTTGAGAGAGCATCAGTTGTATGCCAAGCTTAGTAAGTGCAGTTCCTTTCAGATAGAACATCATTACCTAGAACATGTTGTTTCCAAGGAAGGTATAGAAATAGACCTAGAAAATATTAGAGCTATCATGGATTTGGCATCTCCTAAGAATATGGATGAGGTCAGATCATTCATGGGACTATCAGGTTATTGTAGGAGGTTCATCAAGAACTTCTCATATATTTCCTATCCTATTACATCTTTGTAGCAAAAAGGAAAGAAGTTTGAATGGACTGAGGAGTTAGCAACTAGTTTTGAGCAGTTGAAGCATTTGCTTACAAGTTCTCCAGTTTTGAAGATTGCAAAGCTTGACAAAGAGTTTTTGGTAAGTACAAATGCTTGGAAGAGAGGACTTGGTGGAATCATGAAATAGGAAGGACAGGTAGCATGCTACGATTCAAGGGAGTTGAATAAGAACGAGTAGAACTATGTGACTCATGATCTCGAGTTGCAATTATCATTCATGCACCGAATATGTGGAGATATTATCTTATCAGTAGTAGGTTTATTTTGATGAATGATCATAGTGGGATGAGGTACTTTTTTGACCAACGTAATCTGAATGCCAAGAAATCTAGATGGTTGGTTACTCTCATGGATTTTGATTTCGAGATAATGTACATCAAGGGAAATGAGAACATGGTTGTAGATGATATTAGTAGAAGAGTGCACGTGAATCACATTGTAGCAGTGATTTCTTATGGGATATATTTGTAGGAGCGGATCTTGCAAGAAAGACAATAGGATGACAAGTATCAGTAGTTTAGGCACAGGTTACAGTAGTACGGTGAAGGTTATAGGGATGAGGAGTATCACCTCACGGTAGATGGCTTGATCAGATCTAGAAATAGGAATTATGTACAAGATGACAGTGAGATCAAGAAGCTTATCTTGAGGGAGTTTCATGTTAAGCCATATTCAGGTCACCCAAGATATCAGAAGACATTGACAACAGTTGAGAAGTTCTATCATTGGCCAAAATTGAAGAAAGAGGTGGTTGATTTCGTTGTGATATGTTTTGATTGTCAACAAGTAAAAGAAGAGTTTAAGCACCTAGGTGGTCTATAACAGCTGATTCTGATTCCAAAGTGGAAATGGGAGGTCATTTCCATGGACTTCATTAGAGGGTTGTCAAGGACATCAAGGTAACATGATCACATCATCGTTGTGGTTGACAGGTTAGGTAAGATAGCACACTTCATTGCAGTGAAGTCTATAAATTCAACTAGTTAGATAGCTCGGATTTTCATTAGGTAGATAGTGAGATTGCATGGTGTCCCCAAGAAGATTGAATCTGATAGAGATGCCAAGTTCACTTCTAGGTTTTAGAAGGAGTTGTTTGCAATTTTGGGGATAGAGTTGGCCGTCATTACAACATATGATCCTAAAACATATGGACAGATAAAGAGGGTTAACATGATGCTTGAGGACTTGTTGAGGATGTATGCCATGCATCAACAAAAGAAGTGGAAGACTACATTCTACTGGTAGAGTTTTCTAATAACAATAGGTATCAGGAACCCTTGGAGATGAGTACATTTGAGGCACTTTATGGGTGAAGTTGTAATACTCTTATCAACTCTAGTGATCCAGTGAACAATGTATTGGTTAGGTCAGATATGTTGATTGAGATGGAATAGGAGATGTAGGTTATTAAGAGGAATTTGAAGGTAGAATAGGATAGGAAGAAGAGTTATGCAGATCAACCCAAGGTATTTGAGGAGTTTTAGGTTGGGGAGATAGTGTACTTGCACATCAATCCCAAGAGGATCTCCTTAAGGATTGGTTCATGTACCAAGCTAGCACCTCAGTGTTGCGGGGCTTTTGAGATACTTGAGAGGATTGGACCAGTGTCCTACAGAAATGCACTACCTCCAAGAGTGAAATTCCATGGTGTTTTCCATGTTTCATTGCTTAAGAATTATGTCTACGATGTGATCATGTGATTGATTGGTCAGTATTATAGGTGGAACCATAGGGATAATTCTAGCTAGAGCCACAATACATGTTGTTGCAGAAAAAACTCATGCTCTAGAATAGAGAAATTGAGCAGGTTAAAGTGCAGTGGAAGTACTTTTGGCCCGATGAAGCTACATGGGTGATGGTTGATCAGATGTGGGCTTTATATCCTTCACTATTTTTGTTTCAAGAAAATGAGTTTTTTGTATATGTATATGCAAATGGATGTTGTTGCATATGTCATAATGAGTTGTGTTTTAAAGCTCCAATAAGCAGTATGATTTTCATGTTTATCATGTTGATCATGGTTTGGAGTAGTAGTTCATTATAAATAATGGATCAAGGTATGTTATAAAGATGCATGGGAAGTATGTGTTGTTTTCAGCGGTTTGTTGGTCATAGGTGTATGTGTTGTTTTCAGCGGTTTGTTGGTCATAGGTGTCATATAACACTGAGGAAGGTGTGACCCTCAGGGGGGAGGGGTCTGTAACAACCCCTTCTTGCTTTTCCATGTAAATAAAATAAGACCAAGGTCATGGGACATGTATTCCAAGCTAAATGTTGGGAAAACATAGTGATGGGTATCACTTATGAATAATTAATGGCTATGGAAATTGGTAATGGAAATGTGGCAATATTTGGCATTTTATTTATGAAATAAAGGAAAAATAAGAGAAAAGGAAGGTGAAGAGACACACATTTGCATACTAAGGAAATCAGAGGAAAATTAAGACCACAATGATAAAAATTGTAGAAATTCTCTATAGATTCAAATTTCTAATTGTAATTTACCAGAACAATAGACTTGAATCTACTCTACCAACTACAAAAACAATTAATCAATCGAGAAATCACAAAGCATACAAGAGAAAGAATTAAATCAACACATTAACCAATGATTTCTTGGGGAAATCCACAGCTAAAAACCCTTGCTATATGCATATTTCATTAGTTAGAAAATATGAGAAGATTGCAATGCTTTTCTCAAGCCCGAGCAACCTCTACACTATCTCTATCTGTCTCACCACTTTCTAGATTGACTATGTCCAACACTTAGCTAATTTCCCAGCGCTCCAAGCTCCTACTTCCTTGTGTTGTTCAATGAGGAATTATGCCCTTATTTAATAGGAAATTTGTTGGACACATAATCCTCTAAGGGTTGGTGTGGAAGCTAAACAACCAAAAGGAGTCCAAGATACCACTTGGAATATGAATCCATGGGTCATGCCATGTACTATAAATGTATATCATTTGTTAATAATAATTGCACTCTCATGTTTATCTTTAATATTTCGTTGTTGCCATGTGTGTGTTTAACATGGTATCAGAGTGGGCGATATCCTACCTGCTCATATTTGAGCCACTTGTTTTATGGCCTTTCTGTGCAGGTTAGTTCTGCATTTCATTAATGCTTTCTCAGCTAAATTCTAGCTCTGCCCACAAATCGTTGGACATGTTTCTCTTAATTTTTCTGAGCAAATCAAGTCTCTCTCTCTACACATTTTAGAACTATATCTATCATATTTATGCCCAGGAATTACTCTGCCACACTACATCTAACCATTAATATTCTCTAATGTTGACATAAAATATCATTGCTGCTCGCCAAGGATTTGAAGAGTCGATTCATATTCCCTTGAATAGTGTTTGCCTGTGCTATATACAATTTTGAAAACCAATTCAAAATCCCTCTCTGGCATTTCTGTCCTGCCATTCTGAATCTACTCAGTCATTTCTCTGTAGTAATCTGCCAAAAAAAAATTAACACCATTATGTTCAGCTTTTCAGTGCTGACACAACATGAACATTACATTGATAGCGATTTTGAGGAGCAGCATCAACTTAGAAATCGACCTGGGTAGATATGTGTCTATGGCAAAGAAATAGCTAATGAATTGCACTTTCTTTATCAACCATCTTCTTCTATGAATCACAATCAAATTATTCCAGGCTTCTGCATAGTAGATGCGAGAAGTGGCATATTCGATTTGTATCGGAGCCGCGCAGTGGATAGTGGTGAAATGGAACCCATGTGGGAGTTGGATATATTGTTTTTCAATATGAAATGATACACCCTAGTGAGACCAAACTAAATATAGTGCCTCTACGACAATTTCCAAGCTTCAGAAAAATAAACTTGGACTCTCAAGAGCTTATGGAATATGCTTAGCATTGGTGGATTCTTGAAGGTGTTTTTTGACCGTGTGTTTATTCAACGAGAAACTCCATAGCCATCCAGAAAAGGAATGTTGACTACAACATGAATGACAATGCCTTACCAACTGACAATTGAAATTTATTTTGCGTTTTTCTGAGATCAAGAATGGTATGTTGCTATCCGTGGATACTCAAAAGGCCAGATGCCTACAAGCCAATTTCCATGGATGTGCTGAGACAATCTAGAGGTCGAGCATTCGATTTTGGTTGGCCTTCAATCCGATCTGCATCCAGAGGGCGTTTCCTCACTTGTTGTTGTTGGGATAACTCAAAATCCTCATCGAGACCTGTAAAGTCATATTTACGCCTCATTTCCTCATTGCTTAGGGACTAGAAGGCCTGACTCTGGTAAACCCAAAGTGAAACTCTGCAATATAGAAAAATGGGCATATTCCCCTCATACCCAAAAGATGTGCAATTGTTGGGCGACTATGCTTCCTTTTGGTCAGAATTAATATAGTTGCGCTAATTACATTAATGGAATATGATTTTTGAAGTCTGAGATCTTGCATGGATCCTTACATCCCTAAGTTGGGCCAATGCACTAGGTTTCAAGTACTTTTTTAGCCTATGCTCCCTTTTTCTTGAGCTATGGATGCTCCTCATTGGGCCCTGCATTGTTGGGTCTAGATTTCATAGAATATGCACATATGGGTATGTTGAATCCTTCTGAGCATGGTGCCCAAATCCTCTAATTTTGCAGATAGGGACGTGCGGATAAATTCCTCCAAAAATTGTTGTCTAGAAGCTATAATTCAAGCTTACAGAGCAACTGCATAGCCTGGATGAAAAACCATGGACAACGTTTATGGGATATATGGTTTTAAGGGAAAGAGGTTTGTTGGTGTTTTTACAATTCCATGAGCACTGGTGTCATCCAAACTTTAATCGCTGCATTTCTTTTATATATGTTGAAGCCATATATATGTGTTGTGATGGGTGTTGGTCTATATGCTGCATTATTTTTATGCGTTAGTGAATGGAGCATATGTTTTGAAGGTCATGGTATGAGTGCATAATTCATGGTATGCTTTGCAAGGAGTATGTGGTATGGTGGCTCTTCTCTTTGCATTGACAGCTTGACTCATATGACAAATGACAAATTATATGCGCATTGAGTTATTTTTTAAGGTTGTATGGTATATATATGCTAACGTTTTCTCTACTTTGAATTATATACCTTGAACTGTAAGTTGTGCTCTTTCCAAAGCTGAAATTTTCTTGGTCAATGGTAATGTTGACTTGCTCAAAGTCCCAAATTTCCAGTGATAAAGAAAAAAATTTTGACATAGTATTGTGAGTGGGTGCTACTTCATTTGTTCAAAGTTGTGATCAGTTTAAAAAAAAAAAAAAAAAACTTGTCCAAACCTTGGGAAGAGCTTGTCCACAACAAGCACAGAACTGGTCTTGGATATGACAAGGATATTTCCTTTCATATTCTAGATTACTCAAAGCCCATCTAGTTTCAGAGTGCTGGATTACTTCATGACAGTTCAGCTTCAGTTGTTCCAGATTCTGCCCCTCCTCCACAGCAACAGCAACAACAACAGATTGTGAAATGCCAACACTGTGACCGAGTTGGCCATATGAAAGATCATTTTTTTGATCTTCATCCATGTAAGCACTGTCATAAAACGAGTCATTCTTCACACAGATGCTTTAGAAACAAACCTCCCGGGAGAACAAAGATTCATCTTGGATGGATCGCTTCTTGGCAATGGGCATCAACAGCCAAGAAGATATTCCAGTCACATGTCAGAACTTGTTCTAGAGTATTGAACAGTCTTGCAGTTGAGCTTTCTCCATCATCTCACCTTGTATCTCACGGGGGGGAAATGATGGTCATCTACAAGCTTCAAAGCCACATCAAGCAAGCCTGAGCCACAACTTGCCAAACCAGATTCAGAGTTGTAGCCAGAGAAAAAGATGCCCCTGAGCATGCCTTCAGTCAATGATACCTCTTCAAAGAATTGGGGATACTTTCTCTAGCAGAAGACTTCAACTTCTTGCCGGTTTTGGAAGAGTTTCAAGAATTGCGTTAAGCATTCCAGAGTTGTTGGTCATCCTTAAACCATCACATGTTGAGACTTCCCTTTTCAGGTTGAGGTTCTCCCTTTTATGCAGGCTGAGACCTTCCTTTTATGGTTGAAGGTTTCCCTCTTCAAAACATTAGGTGCACTTCCTCTAGCACAAGACCTGAGCTTTTGCCAGACTTAGAAGAATTTCGGGAACTACACTAAGCGTTCCAGTGTTGGTGGTCAACCTTAAACCATCGCCCTTTATACCAACATTTCTGAGAGCACATTCAGCCTAGTGTTGTCATGCATTTTTGCATGTTTTGTATTATAGCCGTCTTCTTGGACTCATACATAACCCTTCGGATTAAGGGGGGGAATGTTGGACACCTAATCCTCTAAGGGTTGGTGTGGAAGCTGAACAGCCAAAAGGAGTCCAAGAGACCACTTGGAATATGAATCCAAGGGTCACACCATGTACTATAAATGTATATCATTTGTTAATAATAAGTGCACTCTCCTATTTATCTTTAATATTTTGTTGCTTCCATGTATGTGTTTAACAAAATTTCCTCCATTGGATTGCGTAGTTCCTTTAGGCTCTTCCTTAGATTGCATGCCCCGCCTGTACAACTCGGAAAATTATACAACTGATAGTACACTTCCCTTGAACTCCAATATCAACCAGCTAACTATCAAATCTAACATGCATGAGGTATCCATAAGTGAATCATCAGATAACTAGTTGAACACATGAAGCAACACCCACTATCTGACCTCCTACTAGTTCCTCCATCAATTGGAACTAGTTTAATTGACTTTAACTAAGTTAAACTAGAATAATTAAATAGAACTCAAAATAAACTCAACTAGGGCTCCTATAATGTAGGATACACTCTACATGACTCAATTTAGACCCTCAAATTGAATTAACTAGACCAACTAAGTCAAATTAACTTAGTTAACTCGTACAAGTTGTCATGTGATGTAGAATTACAATGTTTCTCCTAATTTAATTCAAAGAAAAAATTAATTTAGGAATTTCTTGTTTAATTTTGAATGCTCCCTCTCAGCAAGAAATGGATTCACATTTACCCCAACGCAACACCCTTGGAATGTACTACATGCAACACCTCTTGCTATTGTTGTTGCTACTACAACATCTGCAACTCAAAATAAAAATAATCATTGAATCAATCTGCAAGTGTCTACTGGGAAAATTGTATTGTTGTTGACTCTGTTAGTGATCCTCCTAATCCACTATCAACACTACTCTCCACTCCTCAATATTTGATTGACAATGATCCCTTTCTACTAGAAAATTATGTTTTTGTTAACTCTTCTACTGAGCCTCCTACTTTGTTGTCAGAATTACTCGACACTCATCAGTATCTGACTGACAAAGATCCTCCTACGACTGAATACTGTGGGCCCCTATAGCAAGGTAATGATCCATGAGACAAAAAACACCTCAATGGACCATACCCAAATTTTTAAACTCTTGGACTAAGGATTAATATCACCCCACCTCACTCTTGGATGTATCGTTGCATGCATAGCAAAATTTGATCTTCTCATAGTGTTATTGCTACTTCTTTGTCGCTACTTATGCATTGTTGCTTCACTTACTACAATAATGTGTCTGATCTCCCCAAATCCTGAAGTACTAGCTTCCATAGGGTTGATACTTCTGAAACTAGACACCCTCTGAGTCTAGATCTCCTTATGGGAAATCTACTTGCTCCTAAATCTACTAATTTCAATTATCACAATGCCTTTTTGTGTCACTAAACATTGGATCACTTATCTGCCCACGAGTATACTTCTAGCTCCATTAAGAAATCTGTACATAGGGTCTTCTAGATATTCCCTCAACTAGAGCTCCATCAATCTGCAATTCAAAATTCCTAATCTAATGTGAATCCTACTTTGATAGTGATTTCCGCTCCAATACCATGTAGAAATTCCTTGTAGATTCAAATTTATAATTGTAATTTATAAAAAAAATAGACTTGAATATACTCTACCAAGTGTGGAATCAACTAATCGATCGAGAAATCACGCACCCTACAAGAGAAAGAATTCAATCAACACATTACACAATGATTTCATGGGGAAAGCCACGTATAAAAACCCTTGCTATCTGTATATTGTATTATTCAGAAAATAAGAGAAGATTAGAATGATTTGCTCAAGGTCGAGAAACCTTTGGACTATCTCTATCTACATCACTACTTCCTAGGCTTACTCTAGCCAAGACTTAGCCAATTTCCTAGCCTTCCAAGCTCCTAATTCCTAGTGTTGTTCAATGAGGAATTAGGACCCTATTTAATAGGAATTTTCCTCCATTGAATTGTGCAGTTCCTTTAGGCTCTTCCTCTGACTTCGTGCACCACTTGTACAACTTGGCAAAATTATACAACTAATAGTCCATTGCCCTTCAACTCCAATATCAAATAGGTAAATATCATATCTAACATGCATGATTTATTTATGAGCAAATCATTGGTTAACTAGTTTAGCACATGAAGCAGAACTCCACTATCTGGGCTCCTACTAGCTCCTCCATCAGTTGGAACTAGTTTAGCTCACTTTAGCTCAGTTAAACTAATATAGTTAATTACAACTCAAAATTAACTCAACTAGGGCTCCTGTAATGTAGGAGACAATCTACATGACTCAAGTTAGACCCTCAACTTGAATTAACTGAACCAACTAAGTCAAATTAACTTAGTTAACTTATACAAGTTGTCTTGTGATGTGGAATTATAATTTTTCTCCTAATTTAATTGAAGGACAAAATTAATTTAGGAATTTATTGCTACATTCTCAACAGTCCCTCTTAGAAAGAAATGGATTCACATCTACCCCTATCCAACACCTTTGGAACTGTCTACTGGGAAAATTGTGTTGTTGTTGACTTTTCTACTGAACCTCCTTCTCTTCTGTCAACACTACTCTGCACTCCTCTATATCCAATTGAAATTAATCCTTATCTACTAGGAAAAATGTGCTTCTATTGACTCTGCTACTAAGAATTTTTATTTTTTGTCAACATTGCTCTGCACTTCTCAGTATTTGACTGACATTGATCCCCCTTCCATTGAATACTGTAGGCCCCCGTAGCAAGGTAATGATCCATGAACAAAAAACACTTCAATGGACCCTATCGTAATTTTTAAACTCTTGGACTAAGGTTTCATATCACCCCATCTCACTCCTGGAGGTATAGTTGCATGCATGGTGAAATATGATCTACTCATAGTGTTGTTGCTATTGCTCTGTTGTTCCTTCTGCACTGCTATTGTAACTACTACAATAATGAGTCTGATCTCCCTCGATCCTGAAGTACTAGCTTCCATATGGTTTCTCTCTCTGAAACTCCCTCTAGGTCTTGCCCTCCTTATGGGAAATCTCTCTTCTCTGCAATCTATCAATATCAATGATCACAACTCCTTTTTCTATCACTAAATATTGGCTCATTGATCTTCCCAATAGCAACATTCTAGCTCCATTAAGAAGTCTGCACATAGGGTCTTCTGGATCTTCCATGAACTAGATCTCTGTCAATCTACAATTTGAAATTCCCAATCTAATGTGAATCCTTCTCTGATAGTGATTCTTGTTCTAATACCTTGTAGAAATTCCTTGTAGATTCAAACTATTAATTTTAATTTACTAAAATAATAGACTTGAATCTACTCTACTGACTACGGAAACAATTAATCGATCGAGAAATCATGAAGCACACAAGAAAAAGAATTCAATCAACACATTACACAATGATTTCCTGGGAAAATACACATCTAAAAACCCCTGTTATTTGTATATTGCATTAGTCAGAAAATATGAGAAGATTACAATGCGTTTCTCAAGCCCGATCAACCTCTGCACTATCTTTATTTGTATCACTACTTCCTAAGCTGACTCTGGCCAACAATTATCCAATTTCCTAGCCTTCCAAGCTCTTACTTCCTTGCGTTTTTCAATGAGCAATTAGGCCCTAATTTAGTAGGAATTTTCCTCCATTGGATTGCACATTTCCTTTAGGCTCTTCCTCTAATTGCATGCTTCACCTGTACAACTCAGAAAATTATACAACTGATAGTGGAATACCCTTGAACTCCAATATCAACTAAGTAACTATTATATCTAACATGCATGAGTTTTTTTAGTGAATCATCAGTTAATTGGTTGAACATGTGAATAAGAACCCCATTGTCTCACCTCCTACTAGTTCCTCCATCAGTTGGAACTAGTTTAACTTACTTTAACGCAGTTAAACAGAATTAATTAATTACAACTCAAAATAAACTCAACTACGGCTCCTATAATGTAGGATACACTCTACATGACTCAAGTTAGACCCTCAACTCGAATTAATTGAACCAACTAAGTCAAATTAAATTAGTTAACTCATACAAACTGTCTTGTGATGTGGAATTAGAATTTTTTTCCTAATTGAATTCAAGGACAAAATTAATTTAGGAATATCTTGTTGCATTTTCAAGAAAAAGGCTTATGAGGATTAGTTCATAGATTTTTTTTTTTCAGTTGAGATTTTTGTCAGTTCATTTTTGGAGCTCTTATTTCATTATCTCATTCTCTCATACTCTTGCACACTTAGAGAAATCTTGGATCATTCTTGGAGCACCTGAGCATTCGCTTGGATTAGAGAAAGAAAGAAAAGGAAAGAAGGAAAGAACAAGGGAACAATTGAATTAACAACTATAGATGGATTACTTTGCGGGTGACAGGTTGCATGTGTAATTTCCTTGTTGATTTATGGATGCATGTTATATGCATGTGATTTTAAAGTTATGTTTTGTCATTGTAATGGAGATTTGGCTGGATTGACAGTGGTTTTAGTCTTTCCTTGTCATTTCCTGGATATCCATTATGTTTTGGGTCTTTCCACTTGATTTTTTTTTATTGGTGCTCATGTTCCTTGTCGTTGTGGGTTGGAATAAACACTTTGGAAGCCTTAAATAGCTTGTGTTGAGTTACTGTTCCTAGAGCCTAGGCTGGGAAAAACACTCTATAGTCCTTAGTGGGTTGAGTTACTAGTCCCTGGAGCCAGGTTGGACAAACACTCTTGATCTAAAAATGGGGCACTTACGCTTCTTTTCCAACTTACAAGAACCTCTCCCACTTTCAAAGCTTAAATATTCCCAAGTCTTATTGATTAACCAATGTGGAATTAATAAATGCTTGTAAATATAGGTGTATGGTGATAATTGTTTTTAACTAATTACATGTGTTAAAAATATGTTGTTTTAGCAAATATGTAAACGTGCTTACTGATATGTGTATGTGTATGTGTATGTGTATGTGTATGTATATATATATATATATATATATATATTATATATATTATATATATATATTATATATATATATATATATATATAATATATATATATATAGATAACAATGAATAATACAACAGTAAAAACAAACACATAAGACAACAAATTAGTTAGGAGTTCACCCACAACTCTTGGGCTACATCTCCCTAAGCTCTAGTCCACTCAACTAGGCTCTCTAGGATTATGATATAAGTCCTTTTGTACAAGCTCTTGGCTTAGCTCTTACTGTTTCACACAGAAATAGTGGGTTCAGACACCATGTCATTCCCTGGCTCTTGAAGCTCTGGCTCTTGGCTTTGGCTCTTGGCTCTTGGTTTTGGCTCTTGGATCTGACTCTGGCTCTTGGCTCTAACTCTGGTTCTTCGCTCTGGCTTCTTGGCCCTCTGCAACCTTTATCTCTCTAGCTTTTCACTTGAATTTCAAGTGACCCCAAAGGCTCGCTCAGCTACCAAGCGCATTAGCTCTTTGGCTTTCCCTTCTCTCTCGACTCTCCCATTGCTTTTTCGCATTCCCCTTTCTCTCCATTGAGCTCTTTTCCTCCTTTGAGGTGAGCTTCCAGCTTTTTTCCTACCCCAGTCGTTTCTCTATGTGTAATCATCCTTCTGTGGCTCTTTGGCTTCCCTGTGCGTTGTTTGTTCGACTGCCATCTGGCTCTTGGCCTTTGTCCCCTCAAATCCTTCTTCTATTGTTAAAGAATCATTGCATAACACATTCAGGGGAGGCAAGCACCTAATATGCGATGGATGAGGGCATCAGACCTTTGAAATCCCTAAAACGGCCACTTTCTGTTAACAAAAAGGAATTTATTCAAACTCAGGAAAATCCACCAAAACACAGTCTTTCGAACTTCAAATGTCCTTAAATCAGGTCTATACTCCTATTGGGTCCACCCACAAGTCACTATCGCAAGTCGCAAATGGCCTATCCCTTTGTATTTTAGAAATACATTAAAATATCACAAAATCTCGTAGCAATGGCTTTATATCAGATTTGAAATGTTTATGGGATATCGTTTTAAAGTGTTATCGGGTCCACCGATCGGATCGCATATATGTGTGTGTGTGTGTGTGTGTGTGTGTGTGTGTGTGTGTGTGTGATCCTCTGTGTAACTCCAATTGCAATCCACCGATATCAGCGATCGTGATATCGCATCACCCAGGGTCCCACTTTTACCTTGTGGTATCGCCAATTGCGATCCGCCGATTTTGGTGATCACACCATCGCATCGGCCCGAGACCTTTGCCTAGGGTATACACTGCCTGCCTCCGATCCGACCCGCCAATCAGATCATTGGAGGCCGTCGATTGGGGGTGCCTTCCAACCAAATTTAAGTCCTCCTCTTGGCCTCATGTGATGTGATTTTCCCTTATAAGGGTCTTTTTCCCTTTTGAAGGATTTTGCCTCTTTTTTCAAAGAAACTAGGCATCTTCCTTAAGCGATAACTTCTTCATATGAAGTCTATTTTTTCCCATTTAAGTTGCGTTGGATTCAGAATGAGGAGATATCTAAAATGAGACTATTTTTGAGAGCAGCCTGTGAATTTCATTTTCCTCTGATTTACAAAATATTTGTGCAATTTGGCACCTTTTACCTCTTATGTGAAGTCTTTTAGACTTAGAGGTTTATTCAGGATCCTTTTTGGATCAACTCTAGAGCCCTGGAAGGTTGTGGGTTGAGTTACTAGTTCCTAAAGCCGTAGATGTTTGGGTAGAGACTGATTTGGTTGGCCTTATTGATGTTCAGTTGTAGAGGTGGAATCCATGTGGTTGAGGGTTGAGGTGGTTTGGCCTCTAGAACCCCTGTTTTGGTTTTTTCTTGGTTTATTCCATTAAATCCCACATTCATGCTTGAAATATGGCACAAGGGTGATTGGTTGAAAGAAATATTTGGTTTAATATATGGTTGGGTGGTACGTGGAAGTCCCTGGCATGGTTGGTATTTTCACATATTAATAAGATCTATTCTTCTATTGAGATTCATGGTTGGTTTCTATGCTAGAAATGTGTTGGTTATTTCTTGGTTATATGATGTATGTTATCTATGGCTCATGTCATGATTTTTTCAATTATCTAATGGTTGATGAATATATGGACTAATAAGTGTTGTTGTAGCTATGTGGATAGGGCATAGAGCCTTCTTGGTGATTCTCAGAAGCATTTAAGACTCTTATGATCATATATGCGTTCATGACCTATAGCTTACATGTTTTGCATGTGTTTGACAAAATCTCTAGCGTGTTATAGGTAGTCTAGATCAAGTTTCTGATTCAAGTTTAAATGATTTGCATTGTTGTTATGAGGAATATGATTCTATAAATTTAGAGGAAGTTATGGGTAGTGGTCTAGAGACTAGCCTAGTAAATTGGCTTAGATCTCGTGATTGCAGGCACATAACTAGATATATGGGGTCATAACCACATGGAGCAAGGCTTGTGAGTGCAGTTGGATGCTGACAACCACATGTAGACAATGTCAAGGGTGTGTTTATAGGTATAGGTCAATGAAATAGGGTTCCAACTTAGGGATTGACCAATTGGGGTGTTTCTTCGGTACCGGGGTGATCTGTAGTCCTTGTAGGATGTTAATTTGTGGTTAGTTTGTAGACCTCAAGTCCTTAACTAGAACTAAGAGTTCAGTTAAAGTCATAGTGACACTCGTCTCATGTTTAGCATGATGATATTATGATCTTTAGTAAATTTGAGTAGGGATGGTTACACAGGACCCATCTAGTGCACTCAATTTGATGACCACCTAGTATGACCACTGTGAACACATCAAACTCCTCCATTAGAATCTCCCTCCAATCCTCCAATGTTGCATCGATAAAATTGTGAGATGACACACCATCAATCAACATAGTCAGATTTTGCCCCAACATCACCCCCCTGAATCTGAATAAGTGATACCTAAGAATTCCTGACATATATACAATAACAGGGCCTTTAGCCCCAGCTTAAGATGACTCCTCTCCTACAATGAAATGTACATGCTCTTTTACATCTTCCTGCCCTATCTTGCCATACTCCTCATCACTATCATTATTTGAGTACACCACAATGTAGTGTGTTTTTCCTAAGTTGTCCTTTCCCACATATCTATGTCCAAGATCCCAAGGTTCTTGGAAGCCTAAACAAAGCTTCTTCTATCTCAAAAAATTCTAGGTCTCCTCATCCAACTTTGATTTCCCAGTGCACTCCCTTTGAAGGGGTTTTTCCTCTTTACCCCTTTGAGGTAAGGATGGTTTGGGAGGAAAAATGTTCTTAGGAATAATATCGTACATGCCCCTGGCTCTGTTAATTGCATATCGTAAAGTGGCAGGATGATAACCCTTAACCCCACCATGTAAAGGATCATATAACCCCTCCTCAAATAACATCACCAACTGCACCTCAGATATGTATGTGACCATAAATTCCAATCTCTAAAACTTTGAGATGTATGCCTTTGGATTTCTAGTTTGTTTGAGCTATACGAATTCTCTAAAATGAATCTATGGATCCTTCCTGTCAAAGCACTCTATGAGTCTTTTGAATAAACTCATACTATAAGGTGATCTCGACATGACCCATGGTCACTAACCCATGATACCACCACTCATCTACTTCCCCATATATATATAGTGTTTCAAACTTAATGGCATCAACATTGGTCATTTGATGTAGATGAAAGTAGGTGTCTAGCTTTTGGACCCATGATCTAGCTGAGTATTTGATGACCAATCAAAACATGGAATAAATACTTTCCCCTTGTCTTCTAGAGCTCATTGTTCTATCTCATCGCCTTCTGAACACTTTTAGGATTGTTTTTTATCTTAAGGTTTGTAAAATATGTGAAGCTCATGGCATCTTGGAAGTCTCTCCCTAACCTCCTATACTCCACCAAATAATCTTGTAAGGGAATTTCCTGGTCATCACTCCACTTGTTTAGTTGTTGTCTCATTGAGGACTCATGGCATGGTGGGTATGGATGACCAAATATATATGTGGTGGTGGATTTGTATGGTTGTGTGTGCATGGATAACTTCTCCACTATTAGATCCCTCAGCATTATTGGGATCCTTATTATGTTGCTCCCCCATTGGAGTTTAGGTGGAACCACACTTGCTTCCTAAGTTTCTCATTAACTCCACCATCTCCTTTGGCCCTTAGTTAAGTCATTTAGGATACTAATCAAGATGTTGAACTCTTGATTCTCCTTGTCTTCCATGCCTATATTACCCTTTTCAGATGGTTCTTTTGCCTCTTCTTATGCTTCAGGAATATCTTCTCCCCACAAAATTGGAGTGGGATCTCTAAACTTGTAGTGTCTTTTGTAAGTGATATAGGGGTGATCTTTAGAACTCATCAACTATTGTTATAAACTACCCATTAAACCTCACAATTGTCCAAGAACATGATCTAATACCACTATCAGATACCCCCTTGGAATATCTAATTTTTCCCAAGACTTTTATGAGTTTATCAGTAAGGATTTTTGTAAAACTATTTGATGGCACATGGTTTTAGGTGCATTTTCCTCTATCTTTGATTTCAAACAAAATACACAGTGCTCAAACTACACAAGGATTTACACACAACTCTTCAATAACCAGTTTACATTAAATTTAGAGAAGATACATACCACTAATAGATGAACCCTAACAAATCTAGAAGAGATATAAAAAGGTACATCCAAAGGATTCCCACCAAATTAATAGGTTTTGTGGAAAACCATACCCTCTTGATGTTTAGGCTCTCCAACCACCAAAATCCTACCTCTCTAGAAATTCACACCAAGCCCTAGCTCTCTTCTCTAGCCTTGAAAGGACTAGAATTAAGAGAGATAAAAGATGTCATTGATCACCAACCAATTAGGTTAGTTCCTTGTTCATTGGGAGAATGGAGTCTAGGAGGATTTAGGTTAGCTAAACTTGTTTTAAAGGAGGTCATAATTTGATGCCTTAGCAAGAAAATTTCAAGCATTACCCACTCAATGAAAAATGGACTTATATGGGAGAGCTTCAATGAGTTCACCACTAGGACTATTCATCACATTTTATACATGAGTAATGTATCCAATATTCAAATAGATAGTAATTTAATTAATCTTCAACAAATTAGGGCACAATTTTACCATGACCTAGAATCAATAATTCCATATAGTAGATAGAAAAATATATATTCAACTATAAACATAACTTACAAGACAACATGCAAGAATTCCCTCCATTATCCAAATAATATCTCCAAGAAATATACAAGGATAAGTGCCAAATGTCAAAATGTATCCAATATATCCAAATCATCCACAAGAGAATAAGTGTGATTACTCTAGAGAGGTTGAATTGTTCAATGAGGATGAATTTCCAAGAGTGATTATGGTGATATTAACTCTTATTTTAGCCTACAAGCCCCTCAAATCATAAAATAATGGGAAAAATAGAAGCAAGGTCACAAGATGACCTTGTAGCTAATGTGAAACATAATAAAATATCCAACAAGACAGTTGCAATTCTAATGTCATGTTATCATAGGCCCTTCTAGGACTTTCATTGAGCTCCTTTGGTGCCATGATGAGTGTAGAGGGATCCTAAACTAATGGTATAGGGGTTGGCCCCTAGATCTCATTGCAAATCACCTTATAGACCCAAAATGTGGGTTTGGGGCACAAAATTGGGTCTCATTGTAGGGGCCTCACTATGGGAGAAATACCGTACCACGTGGGTTCATATTGGGGGATATATATTCAGGAAAACATGTCATAATATATTGAGGGATATATAGGGGTTTAAAGGGTTTTTACATTGGTAGGTATAAAAGAATGGAGCTCAACGTTAATGAAAAAATATAAAAGGATATAAAAAATGTTAATGAAAAAATGGATACATATAATATCTAGTGAAAGTAGGGGTTTTTTAAATTGGGAAGGTGTATTGGGTTCATATTGTTAGTGGGTTAAATAATATGATGTTTAGAGGTATTTTCCAGTATGTAGTCAAATTTAAGGTATTGTTTAATATGCCACAAACACATGTGATATGTGATAGGCTTATCGAGTGAAGCCCCCGTGGATCTAATGGGTCTCCAAGTGGTGAATAGGCCTAATTATTCTCTATTGTTGAAGCCTCTAAATATGGTTCTCGCCCTCCCATGTCTCAAGATATGAGAAAAACCTCATCTAGGCCCTAGAACCATCTTCACTACTAAGTCAGATGGGGGTACGTTGGTTCAAGTGCATCATTCCATGATAATAAAGTAAATGTAGGAACATCATGGGTGTTGAAGGTGCCAATAGTTGTGAATGATGCTCTATAAATATGCATAGTCACATGGGTCTCAACACATCACCTGTGGGTGTCAATATGTTCCTTTTGGGGAACCTAGACCTTAGTTAAGTTTCCTATACTTATACATCAAACCATATGTCAATTACAAACAATATTTAATGCTATAACTTTCATCATCGGGTACATTAATCATTATTTCATGTAAGTGAACCAAGCTCGAAAGAAATGGGCAAGATAACATTTCATATGAGGATTCTCTTTCAAAATTAGTACCTTGGTCACGTAATGGTGTTACCTCCCTAGGTAGGAGTGCTTAATAGACTACCCTATTAGGTGTTCCCAACACCCAAAGGGAAGATACATGTCCTTGTTCCACCCTTGAATCGATAGGTTCAATTTGAATAATGATGGAACATAGAAGAAAATACTTCATGGCCAAGTTCCATGGTCAAAGCGATTGGCTAAGATGGAGTACCTCATCCTAGGTATGTAGATATGAGGAGGGAGAAATAGTGGATACATAAGTTACCTCAGCCTTTTTTTTTTTACCCCTCTATATTTCCTTTTATCTTCTCTTGATTTTTCCTTATATTATTACACGTGGTTTTAGGAATGAGAGCTTGCTTTGTATCATGTATAACAATTATTACCCACTTTAGGATGAGGTAGTTCATCGCCCATCTGGGGTTGGGACATGCAAGGGTTCCTTATCTTGTACGAGATATGGGAACATTGGCCAAGGAACTAGGTGATGACCATATGATAGAACTAGAGATCATGCTTGTCTTTTTCCCATGTGTTAATTTGTATATATTGACCATGTTTTTGCTGGAGAATATAACTAGTGTCGACCTTCATAATGGTCATTTGACTCGTCATAATGAAATTTCTATGTATATATCAAAAGAAGAAAGGAAATGATTTTTGTAAAGCATGGGTTTCACACTCAAGTCAATTTGTCATTAGGTCAAGTATACATTGAATGCTCCTAGGGTTTGTGATGAGTTAAAGCGTCCTTTTCATATTGTAAAATACCCTTTCGGGCATTTGTATCAAGAAAAGGAATTTTTTTTATATAGCAGTTTCTAGAAGACTCCCAAGGCAAAGTCGGCCAAAGAAGCGGAATTTGGCCTAGAGAGGGCTGTTTGAGGCTATTGGAAGGCTATAAAAAGGTGAAACTCCATCCTCATTAGCCACACATCAAGCATACACATCTTGGATTAAATATGCGGTTAGAAGAAGGAATGTGAATGTGTTAAGAGGCTAGAAGAGCCTAGCAAAGAAGGAGAAATATCCTTAAATAATTTAGATTTCTGAAATTATACTTAGATAACTCACACATGTGAGTGGCCTAGGGTTTCTTGGCATGCAAGAGGCCCAAAATTGCAGGAATTTGTTGCATACTTAGCATGTGAGATCTAAAGGCTAGGAGAGCCTTGTTATAAAAATATTTTTCCTCATTGCCCTTGGAGACTTTGTCTTGCATTGAAGAATTAAGATTGGTTGGTTGACTTGGTCCTTGGTGGTAGGCTTGGTCTAGGTTTTCATCTTGGAAGTGTCCTTTGAATTGATTCTATAAGAAGAGAAGTTATTTATGGGTTTGCGCCTTAGGTGGGTTTTGGCCTGGCTTAATGCCTATACCTTGTGTTCATATTTGTATGATTTTTATCTTCATTGTTTTATGGCATTTATTTGATGATAAGAACATAAGAATAATCAAGAATAAGAACATAATATCACATGTAACTACCATGTAAGGAAAAGTGAAATTAAAATGTTGCCCTAATCGAAATTTCCAACACTTTTTCATTTTGATTTTTCTTTTGTTTTCTTGTGACCATCATATGCTTTTCATTTTTATTTTAGCTATGTTAGCCTCCGAGAGTGCATTTCCAAGCCTTACCTAGGTATGAGGATGCATGGATGCCAAATCTTAGAGAACCAATGGTTAGTTGAACCTAACGAAGGGAGGTGGAATAGGGGCTCATAATGTAAATGGAAAGTGGTAAGTATGTAATAGGGATAGATGTGGCTACACTATCTAAATCATGGTTTCCCAAGTAATGCCCCTTCCTAAATACATGGGCCATTAAAGGAGATCCCACTGGACTAAGATTAAAAATTAACCCCTCATTTAAGGTGAGGTAACACGACTATGGAAAATACCCTTCTTTCTTCCAAGTCACCCCATAATCTATGCCAAAATACCCAAATACAAACAAGCATAAGCACCTTTTTACAAAATGAATAAAGTGCCTTTTGATCATAATCCCACCTTCCAACATGTTCTCTTAATAGATGAGCGAGGAAACATATGACCAATGCAAGTGGTGGAGATATGAGTGGCATGTCACGTTGACTACAAGGTGGCTATTATGGGTTGTTGATTGCTAGCCAAAAGAGATGAATAGGAGAAATGTTTCTCCTAGGGGTCACATGCATTTGATGAGAAACAAGAACTTTTTTGAACCATGATTCTTTGAATAAATATAGTGGGGATACAAATCATTTCATATTATTTACTATGTTTAGTATGTTCCTTTATGTATTAGAATAGCTACAATTTCCTTTTATTAACTGAAAATATACTAGTCACTCTTGTTTTAATCAATTGATTTAATCTTTATTTTTCAGTAGTTTAGCATTAGCCTTTGATATTATATTTTGGTGAATTTGGACTAATACTTCTTTTCTAGATGATAGTTGGTTTTAGTTTGTAGATTTCATAGAATTCATGTTTTGAAGGGTCACTTAGTTGATTGAGGATTTAATTTAGCTATTAAATCCATTGAAATTGTTTGTTGGGTCAAAAGATGGAAGATTTGCCTACCAAAAATATGGGAAAGTACAATTGGGCCTCTCCCTTGGATCGGATCTTATATCTATCTAGTGGGACATTTGCACCTATTAATAGTTTCTAGTGATATAAGGAATGTGAACATTCATGCCACATTTTATAGAATATTCCAATGCACATAGTGTTGAGCTAGAATAACATGAAAATGAAGTCAAGTTTATAGTCCCTAACCTTGATTTAATCCTATTTAGATGTATCACATGTAAGTACACTTGTAAATTCATTATTTTTTCCATCACCCCTCTTCTTCTTCAAAGGACCAAAAGAAGAGCTCCTATAAGATCAGATAGACAAATCCTAACATGAAATGTTCAATAATTTGTGGAACTGTCTTTATTTTATATATCTAACCCCCTTAGCTAGATATTTAATCATAACCTATCCAAACAAGTGGAGGGAGAAGAGGGGATTTCAATAGGATTCACAAATATGATAACAACAAAGAGGGGGAATACATCCCAAGAAATATTGAAGATAAATTTCACTTATGATCCAGATCTTGGGGCTTAAAATACAGGAACCATTAATGGTAATATAATAATAGGGAACATATAAATCTTCCAAGAAACTAATCACAAAAAAAACATTGAAAAACAAATATGCACTGAATACATCCAACATGTGAAAGGAAGGATAACCATTCAAGATAACCATTTGTTAAATGAGATAAACTTGTGATAATTACATCGTGGTAGACCAATCTATCCTTTTACAAGGTAAGGTATGTTATTAATAGTATTCTTAGTGCCTTCTCTACATCATTCAATACCATAGGTGGATACCATGGGTAAATACCATTGGAAGATACCTCTTTCCATTTGGATCAATCATCCCTCCTTAGGAAGCAACAATTCCCATTGCGTCAACTTCTTTCCCTAGAAGCTTATATTGAATATGAGTCATTTAAGAGAATGGTTTTGTGTGTTTAATCCATAACCATGGGTTTTTGGATGAACCAAAACCAAGTGTTGTTGAAGACAAGGTTTTGTGTGGTTTACCAATGACCATGATGAATGAAATTTCGAAGATAAAGTTACCCTATAATGTTTGTGGGCTAACTATGATACAGACAGTGTATGGCCTAGAAAATGGACTTTTATGGAAATGGTTTTGTTTGGTTGACCCATAACCATGGGTTTTTGGGTCACCCATAACCATGATGAATGAAGGATAAAGGATAGAAATACCCTGTAATACTTTCGAGCCAACTATGATAGTGAGAGAATATGGCCTAGAAAATGAACTTCGATGGAAATGGCTTTGTGTGGTTGACCCATAAACATGGGTTTATAGGTGACCCATATCCATGAGGAATGAGGGTTTGAGGGTAGAGATACCTTATAATTATTGTGGGCCAGCTACGATATTGACAATGTATGGCCTAGGAAATGAACCTCAAAATAATTCTCTTGTTGGTATGCCAAAGTATGGTAGAAATATAGTGGCTTATATTTGTAAACTCTCACTATCCAGTGAGATGTTGTAAAGGTTTCCTCCAAGTACTCAAGTTTCACATTTTTTTTATTTGCGTGGTTGTGAGTTAATAGTCCCACCATGACATTACCTTGACATTAGGGGGATTGTTTTGTTGGTGCCAAGAATACACCTCAAGATAGTTAGTAAAGATAGCCCTATCACCATAGGCACCCCTAGTTGATAAAAATATAGAATATAAATCTCCAACATGCCATGTATTTCTTGTAAATAAATAATGTATCAAGAAGTATGATGCCCAAAGAATAATTACTAGAATTCCCATTACAATCCTTGAAGTAACACTTGTCACAAGCTTCGAATTTGTGGTTGTCGAGGGAGACTTTGCATATGCATCAAGCTCAAATACTTATGTACACATTCATGAGCTTAAAATAGCTTCTACAAACCATTCTTGAAATCATTACTGGAGTGGTTTATCCATTTTCATTGATTTCATATTATCTTTCTAGCTAGTCTTGAAGTTAGAGGTCAATGCTCTATAATTCATATTATGAAGGGCCTGGAAAATAACCTTAATGTCCAATGCCTTGAGTGAGTTGAGTTGCAGACAAGCCATGGATAAGGTTACTATACCCAGGATTTCTCTCATGAAGTCCTCTTCAATCACCAATGAAGGTTTAATCAATGCAATAAGCCCCTTGCTCTAACTGCCTAAATCTATGTATGGCATGGCTTTTTGCACCTAGGCTTTGACATATGGGTTCTCGGACCCACTCAATTCTAGGCTTAAGGTCATGTCCAACAAAATTTTTATGAAATAGAAGATATCGTAGCTCAGTAGATTAAACCCATTTTCATTAATCTTCTAGACATGGGCCAGGCTTCTAAGGTGAACCTCATACTCATCTATGAGCAAAATGCTACTACATTTTATGTCTTTGTGAAGAACAGGAGGTTGGAAATCAAAATGTAGATAACATAGTGCTTGGGATATGTCAGTAGCTATTTTAATCCGTGTGATCCACAATAAGAAATCCATGGCTGGTTTCTCAGTTCGTCTGCCATCAGTTGAGGCTAAAACTAGGTGACATGTAGTCAGGGCTATTGCAATATCTCCCTTGGAAATAAACTTGTAAACAAACACTTTATTCCTATTATCTTATGTGCATATTCAATCCCAAAATCAATATAGACCATAAAATGTAGATCTATCTCTACCATTGTAACTATTGGATATCAATTCCCATTCATAGGTGGGAATATCTAAGCCCCAAATGAATATCCATCTCAGAGATAGACTAATTGCAGTCATTTGACCTTTCGAGTTTGAGTGATCTTGTTAACCAGAAAGCATTTCTAAGTCTAAATTTGATTTTCGTTATTAAACTAGGGTCAATGTCAATAGTGGGATCATTCATAGTTAAGTGATATCATTAATTATCGATAAACTCTAATCCTAGATCTAATCTCCACTATATATCTTATTTGACATTAGTTGTTTGATCCTTCATAGGTAAAGTGGTCGTTAATCATCCAAGCATATATAAGGAAAAAGATGAATGTGGTCCATTGACATAGCCAATTATGGAACTCTATATATTTTCGGTGTGTACGTAACATGCATAAGAATAAATTTGCAAAACAAGACTTTCTATTGCCATAACTCATTATAAGAATCCATTGGGATTGATGTTAGAGGAGGTGGAAATATCCCATCCCATTAAAGGTTAGTGGGGTTCCATGCAAACCTTGGTACATAGGTGGGGCTGAAATAGAGAGAAAGACATGCATGTTTAGTTCATGTCCAATGGAAACTAAAGGGGATATATGTATCCAAACATCCCATTTGATAGGCTTATGAATAGAGATAGATCCATATACCTAGTGGAAATTGCAAAACATATTTGCATGGGATTTTAACAATTTTGGGGTGTTATGGTAGCTAAAAACTTAGTAATTTCTCATATTCTTATTTTTTTTTTTTAATTCATAACCTTTCAAGGAATTTTTAAGGGCCAAAACATCACTCTTAGATGTTGAAATCCAAAAAGAACTATTTTTTCCAATGGTACATAAAACCTCTATACCATAAATGAAAGATATTAGATATTACAAATGCAAAGCAAAGCCAATATGAGAAAGCTAGTTGAAAGGTTGAAGGGGATAAATCAAGCACCAATTTAATATTAAGAGGCTTAACTTGCAACTTGTGGCTCAAAAAGGGGCATGATAGTATCCAATGTAAATCTATGGGATGGTAGAACACAATTATTGAGTCAGATGTAAAAATTAGGCATATAAACTCTCATAAAATTAGCAAATTTTGTAAAAGTACAAGAGAAAATTATGAAAATAGGAAAAAAATCAATAGCCCATAACATTTAATCCAAAACTCAGATTTGGAAAAATGAGTATCTAATAGAAAGCTATTGAAGAGAAAAAGCATTATGTCAACCCAGAATTCTAAATTCAACTATACATTTTCTTAGGAATTCAAAGGAATGCCTCTAGTGGCTACAATAATAAATTTAACATGAGGGAAAAGAGTATGGGGAATACTTAGGGGCCCTGCAACCATGAATAGGAAGTCGGGGGAATAAATGCTAGCATGAATAATGATGAAATATATAAAATGGACATGGAAGAAGTAGGTCAAAGAAAAAATAAGTAGTGGAGATCATAAGTATTCTCAAGATAGAGGTGCTCAACTGTAAGGATAATAATGTAAGGATAATTAGAACCTAAGAAATTTTAAAAATCCTAAGGCATTTTCAAAGGAAAATGGATATGGGATGAAATTCAAGGAAGAGGACCACAAATCTTAGGTCAAGGAAGAGGATGCTAGAAGCGCTAGGCATTCTAGGAGTGCTGGTATGTATCAACACCACTAACCAAAATATTCATCCAATAGGGATTATAGAACCTCAAAGTTTAATAGTAGCCCAAGAATCTCACTAGTTAGACATCAAAGAAGAATATCTAAATTGGATGTCTTGCAATAGATCTTAGAAATATTAAATCTCCCACATATGGTGATCATTGGAAGGGTGAGGACATTGAAGCTTGTATTTTGAGTATGAGGAAGTATCTCCAATTACATAATTACTCATCCAATTTTGAGGCTATAAAAACCTTGAGATATTTAAAACAAAAAAATATATACCTTTATAAATTTTATTGTTCGAATTGCTTTGATATAGATGTATACCTATGAGGAAAGGACTTATTGGTGATTGAGTGTTTTACTAAGGAACTTTTTTGTACAAGTCACTAGTTCAAAACCTGTGGGTGAACCCATCAAAAATAACTATGGTTTACTTGCCCTATATGGTTTGTTGGCTACTATGCCAGGCTAGGAGGATAGCCAAGCCAGGAGGTTTTCCAAGCAACAGCACAATGTAATTGTGGGTGGCTCCTATGATTGTATATATATATATATATATATATTTATATATTATATATATTATATATATATATAATTATATATTATATATACATCATAGGAGCCACCCACAATTACATTGTGCTGTTGACATTCTTTTTATTTTTTTTTATTCAAAACTATTGTAAGTCTACGTCAAGGCTAGGCCAATGTGGATTGGTTGGATGAAAGAATGATCTCCCCACTAGTAGGATGCATATCACTTAGGATTGTGCGAAGCTTGGACGCCCCTTAAGATAGTTTAATTCCTCCAAAAGTAACTCCCATCCTCAACCACTCTCCATGATATATATATATAATATATATTATATATATATTATGTATATATTATACATATATTAAATATATATTATATATATATATAACATATATATATATAATATATATAATATATATATATATATATATATATATATATATATATATATATATATATATATATTATTCAAACTATGTTAAGGCTGGCGCCAATGTTGGATGTGTTGGATGAAAAAATGATCTCCCCACTAGTGGGATGCATATCACTAGATTGTGCGAAGCTTGATCCCCCTTAAGATAGTTTAATTCCTCCAAAAGTAACTCCCATCCTCAACCCCTCTCCATGAGATTTGAACTAATAACTTGGCAAGGACTAAACCCCATAAACCAAATAATTTACACCTCATAAATACTTATATATAAACTCAAAATTTTATTATATAATTGTATCATTGTCGATACTTTTAAAAATAATTAATAAAAAAAATACTTCCATTCATACCATATTATTCTAGCGAAACAACTTAAAACCGTTTTTTATAGCTAAAAATTTTAGTTAATGTAAATAATATTTATAAAAAAACGTACCTCTTATATTAAGATTTTTAAAACTAAACAATGAAATTTATATCTCCATGTATACATGAGACTCTATACCACCTATCTATTTAAATAATATATATAACTTTAAATAAGAAATTATATGATTATTCAATAAATATATAAATCAATAAATCAAAATATATATAATTCATGAAAATAAAATATTTCAAGGTTCGGTTATATTCTAAGGTACTACAAAGATGTACGAAATCTAAAAATGCACTATCACGATATGGAGATTTCAAGTATGGAAAGGACGGACAGAAATCTGTAAATAGCTCTACTAAACGAGCCTAATAATAGATGAAAAATAAAGTTGAAATTCTGGAAAACTTACGACCAACTAGAAGTACCACTCTCGAAATGTTGAGACGCCTTCCAGACATCTTGACAGACGAACCTTGAAACAAGAAGAATGGAACATCGGTTAATAAATGAGGGAGAAGACGAGTGAAATTGAACCTAAAAAGCAAATACAGAAAACGAGGGCATTGATTTGTTTACCATTCAGGCAAGCGAAGCCATCTGAAAATCCAACTGATCCTCCAACTTTTCGGCATCCGAAACCCTCTGAAAATCCATCTCCTTCAAAGCCTTGTTTGCAGTAGCATCTATGCACTGTTTCATTATTCTTGTTGGGGTTCTGGAATTGAGAACATTTAGAATGGGCAGAACAAGAATTTGGGAGGCATGTACCGTTCACCCACCAACCCAATTCAAGCTTATCCACGTCAAAACTGATGGAACCATTATCGGCACCCTCATGAAAGATCAAGCTGGTAAGAAAGTATTTGCACATAGAAGTCTCAAGAGACTTCCAAGTAATCCATTTAGAAGTCTTTGACATCAAATATTTAATTGAAACTGAAGAATTTGTGCTGCAGTTTCCTCTGCCATCATAATATTGGGATCCAATTGTTCTCAAATCTGTAATATTGAAATTAATGCAATCATCTGAGCAGTTCCCGGTCAACAGTAATACATTCCGATTTGTGATGCCAAATTGTGGTTTGAAATTTGATAAGCTATATGCATCCTGATCGAAGCATTTGAGTTTAGTGTTTTTACTTTGCCACGGCTGAATTATTATACTGGAATTGGTAAAATTCAGAACCTGAAATCCGTACAAATACACATTACCACATTCTGAACAATCACTATCCAACATGTATGGACAAGCGCTGTTGAAGCCAAATGGATATTTCACTGTTCTTGAACCACAGGTTCGGTTGCAAGGAATTTCATGAGCATTGCCAAACACATGGATCCTGTGTAGAAATAGCACCAGAAAGGCAAAAAGAAATTGCTGGATTTCTCCTTGATTTGATTTCATTGGTCTTGAAAACTCTCTGAACATAGAAAATAACTGATGGAATAGCAGAATCCTTTTCTTTTGCAATGTAAATTATAGTTTTGTATGACTTCGTAAAGTCTTCGCTTGATACTCTCAAGTACAGAAATGGTGATGCAAATTCAATTTTACATTAATCTTTGACCAAGATACCACCAAATTAAAACGATTTCGTCGATCTTTTCGCTGATGGAAAGAAAGATGAACATTAAAGCCTTCAGGAATCTCCTGCAAAAGTTTACAGAGTCATTTCAGACATAAATTCTTAGGAAACCTCGGATAAAAGAGCGCAGGGGTTTAAAGATTATATAATAGCATATTATCTCGGGCAAATAAGAGTCAGTCTGCTATGGAATCGATGTAAATATCCATATGAGGGGCACAATTTCAGGGTTCGCTAGCGGGCGTTTTAAACCCACCTCAATTATCTTTCTTGAAATCAAGAAAATTATGTGGCCAGGGACGAGGTAGAGCGATACAGAAGTTATTATATATCGAATCAGCCAAAATTTGTACGATAGATCCAACCAATGCGAGTAAATAGCTAGAGATCCATCTTTAACCTGGAGGACTTCAGAATAAACTCTGAAGAGATCCAAAATAAACTAGATAAAAGATTTAATGCAAGAGGTTAAGGCCAGGAGTCAATTCTGAGATAAAATTGTTCCAAAGAATGTCCAGAATTTAAAAACCGTACCACAACGCAATACTGGTGACAGCATCTGGCAATTAGTCAGATAATTATTGAACTGATCCAGCCTTCTCTCCAAACGCTGGAAAATAATTAAACTGATGAGAATTCTGTGTATTAAACGGCAGCAGAATTTAGATCTCTGCTAATTTATACAAAACTGATCAATTTCACCAGATTATCCTCCTCCCGGATCTGGTAAGGATTCAATACACGAAGCATATAACTAAATTGTGCATGTTATTGGCAAAACCTGAAGTCGTTAATATCTTGACGGAGACAGTTTCGTAGAAGATAAAGCTCAATGTCATCTATGTCAAAATGACGATCCCGTGCCTCTAAAGGCCAGAATATGGAATTACAATATCCAACCATTCAACAGGAAAATTTGCTCTAAAACCTGAGAAAAATAGGACAACTTCACAAATTAAATGCAACAAGAAAATGATCAAGAGCTTACCTGTTAAGCGCAGGTATCAATTATAGAAGGGCTTTCAAACTACGGCAGCATTCTGCAATTTCCAAAGCCATCGACTTATTAACTATAAATAGTTGCAATTCTGTTGCTACTAACAGCGGCTTCAAGATATTTCTCAATTTCCCGGGAGGATAAAAGCTGCAATTCCAAATAAGCGCTAAACTTATGCATTGTAAATAGTTGCAATTCTGTGGCTATTAACAGCATATCCAAAGTCTTCGTCAATTCCATGGATGAAAGAAAAAGAAAATCGACTCGTGTGACACATTTAATAATTAAAACAAGATTATGAGCAGATCGACAGGTGGACTGCCGTATCGAAAAAATCAAGCAGCGGATGCTTACATGAAGTAACGTTCCTGGTATCTGTAATCTTTTCTCATTTCAACGAGTCAAACAAACATAATGACACAGCTGCAGCCTTTGATGACTCGCATGCTTTATTTGAATCTTGAGAATTTTAAAGTCTATTCGATTTTGATGCTTAGGTAATAGTCTACGTGCCACGTGGATTTATTGTTAATTTAATATCAGTTTTAACTATTTCCAACCCTTTTTTGGTTTTTCTGAAATTGTTAATTTTATATATATATTAAATAGATCATAACACTAAGTGATATTGTCAAAGTTCTGTAAGGGAAGATTCACATTACTAAGTGATATTGTCAAAGTTTTGTAAAGGTATTCACATTGCAAAGTATGAAGCAAAGCATTGATTTCAATAAAGATTAAAGGGCAATATATTTTAATTTATCAATGTTGAAGTATGTGTGAATTAGTTCAGATGAATATACATTAATTTATTATACCATCAAAACACTTATTTTATAATACATTTCATATTGTCAAAGTTTAAAAAAAATCATAAAAATTAACTAAAATATAACTTTATTTTATATATTTTTACTTAATTATAAAAGATATATTATAAAATAATATAGATGTATAGAGATTCACTTTATAGAGAGATTTTTTATTTGTAATATGACAATACCGTTTTTATCAATACCATATTTCAAAAAAATATACTTGTTTTATAATCAAAATTTTATATAGACTTTATTTTAATTTAATTTTATAACATATAAGTGGATCAAAGCCCACCCATATGTCCTTAAAATAATCAAATCCTTGTCCCAAGGGTTTTGAGTTTTTTGTGGTAGGATGGTGAAAAGCTCTAAGAGTACTCTACCTGTGCCTCTGCCTCTGCCACCGCCCCCCACCGACTTCAGACGTTAAGGAATTCAATAATCTTGTAGCCAATGGGTTGACAAATTAGAAGGTAAAGTTGACCTACTTCGCCAAGAAGTTAGAGAAAATTCCCAATGTGGAGGTCTATGCCCCCCATGCAAGATATTGGACTCTACAACTTGGAGAGAGCGGTTTAGTTGCTCAGTTCATGCGGATTTGGCCTTCTCCACATTCTATGAGGATTTTGGTGGAGAAAAATTGAAAGCAAATGATCAAGGGTTTTGTCTCATCTTCCTTTTATGGGAAGGGTTTTTTTACCTTCTTCTTTGAAAATAAGGCAGATCGAGGCTTGATTTTCTAAGTTGGTCATACTTTATGGGTGCTCGAGAGTTATATATGGATCACTAGAGTCTAGATTTTAATCTTGAAAGTGATGTGCCATCGGTAGTTCCTGTTTGGGTGAAGATCCCTTTTCCTTCCTATACATTGTTAGAATGACACCACCGTCAAAAGCATTGGTAATGCCTTTGGAAAATATATTGACCTATTCAAGCCACATGAGGGTTTATTTTCCTATCCATGGATCTGTGTGGAAGCGGATCTAGATAAGGGAATTCCATCAATAATAAATATGAACTTGGTTAGCTAGTCTAACATCCAAGAGGTGGATTATGACCAAATTCCATTTAAATGCAAGGTGTGTCATGAATATGGCCAATTTGCAAGAAGTTCCAAAAAAAAGGAGGAGCAACAAAACCAAGTCGAGGAGGGGGACCAATTGTAGCAAGCCAAAAGAAGAAGAGCACCAACAAGGCAAACCAACAACCAACCTAGACAACTAGATCATAATAACAACAAAGGGAAAGGGCCAACTTCCCCCAAAAATGTTGGCCGAGTAAATAGAGAAGGGACTAACAATATAAATGGGAAGAAAGAGAGCAGTAATTGTTATGAGGTGTTGAATATGGTGAATGAAGAAGGGGAAATCCCACAGAACCCAAAATCGGAAACAAGGCCAATAGTGGAGCAAATTGATCAGAACATGCTACCCCTAAAGGAGGAAACACGACCCCTTCATAAGGGGCTGCTCACACTAGTAGTAAATAATGAATGTTATCTCTTAGATTCAAAAGGGATTAGGGAGAAAAATAAAGAATGGAAGAAGTGAAATCCTTAATAAATAAGGAAAAACACTTAGTCCTCTTGCTTCAGGAGACTAAAATGGGGGATCAAGAGATCCTTCAAAAGAAACATAAAATATGGCATGGTAGTGGAATCCTCTCGACGAGATCTCGTGGGGCCTCTGGTGGAGTTTACACATTATGGGCGCAATCTTCACTCAAATTGTTGGAAAAACACTCATCCACTCATTGGCTAGCAACATGTCCTTGTGTATCCCTTCAAATCAATTATGTCCTATTGTTAATATATACATGTCAGTGCATTTTTGAGAAAAATCAGTGTGTTGGGATTCTTTATTGGACCTTGGAGACTCCCCTTTTCATTCAGGGTGTAATTTTGGAGGGGATCTTAACACTACTCTGCATCAATGGGAGAAATACAGTGGAACTTTAGTAAGAGACCAGTTTCAAGAAACTATGGAAGACTTCAATGCCTAAACTTGTTCAATGTTAAACCAACCTCCAACAAGTTTATTTGAAATAATAGGAGGCATGGCCCTAGCCATATAGTTGCCAGAATGGACCCCTTTCTAATTGTTGGTTCCTTTCTAACAAAAAATGTCATGGTATCCTCACGCATTCTCCCTTGGAAGAAATCTCTAACCACTACCCCATTGAACTGGAAATTTCAGAATATGAGGATTATGGCCCAATTTAATTTCTCTATAATCCACTTTGGCATCGAAGAAAAGGTTTTAGCGACATAGTAAAACAAGTTTGGAGAGTATGGATCCCAGGAAATCCAATTTCAATCTAGGAGAAGAAGATAAAGCGCCTCAAGGAAGCTTTAAAGTAATGGGCCTGCAAGTAGAGGATGGATAGTAAATCAATTATATAATTACGTCAATGAGAATGGAGTCCCTTCAATGCAACATAAAGTAAGGTCATGTTATTTATGAGATTCTAATAGAGGAAAAGGAAGAGTTTATAGCCTTTCATAAGGATTTGAAGGAAGAGGAACAAGAATGGAGATTAAAACCCAAGACTATATGGCTCTAAGAAAGATATGATATCAAAGTTTCTTCATAATCAAACAAGGAACGTGATATGGAAGAACAACCTCAAGGAATTAGTTATCAGAGGTAATAAATTTCTACTGTTTCAAAAAATGAAAGAGGAGGCCGTTTTCCACTATGCTAAGTTGTACAATGTTACTAGTCCCACCATCCTTGAGGCAAAACAATATATGCTAAAACATGTCCCTCAAATTCTTTCTCATGCAGACAATTTAATGCTCGTGAAGGAAATATCAGAGGAAGAAATCCAAAAGGTGTTGTTCTCATTTAATATGGATAAAGCTCTTAAAATAGACAAGTTTTCCACTCACTTTTGTAATTAATTTTGGGAGGTAATCAAATATGATTTTTATAAACTGATTTACTACTCATTTAAACACAATTACATGGGTTGAAGAATCATACTTCTTTACTATCATTGGTCCCAAAGAAATAAAATCCATCTTCTTTTGCTAGGGTTAGACCAATCTCATTGTGTAATGTTTCTTATAAAGTCATTTCAAATATTGTGGCCTGAAGATTGAAATTTCTTCTCTGAAAACTAATCTTTGAGAATAAGGGTCGATTTGCGTATAAATACAAATATTGAATAATATTATTCTAGTCTAGGAAGCATTTCATTCTAGTCAAGAAAGAGGAGAGAAAGCTTGATATGGCTAATTCCTGTGACAATGTTAGATGTGATTATTTATTCAAGGTTATGTCAAAATTTCGCTTTGATGAAAATTTTATACATTGGGTTTTCCTTTGCATTAAATCACCTTGGATATCATCGTTAGTGATTGGAACAACAATGGGATTCTTTCATGCTTCTTGTGGCCTCCATTAAGGCTACCCATTGTCCCCCTTTTCATATATCATAATAGCTAACTCTCTTAGTAGAATGTTGGAGTTTGAAAGAAGTTGTGAGCATCTACCTAGTCTGAAGTTTATTCATGGAATAAATAATATAATTCACACTCAATTTTTTTATGATAACCTCCTTTTAGAAGGGGATTCTAAAAGAATTTCATGAAGATTTAAATTGGTCCTTGATAATTTTTTGGATGCCTATGGAGGTATAAAAAGCTCTGGAAAATCACATATTTATTTATGGAATACCTCCTCTTGCATGCAAAGAAAATAGGAAGTATTATGGCTTTCCACCCTCAGGAATCTTGGAAAGAATTTAAATATTTAGGGATTCCAATTTGCTTGAAATCACATTCCTTCAAAGAGTGGGACAGGGTCATTGCTAAATATAAAATGATATTTTCTACCTGGCAAGCCTGCTAGCTAAACTAGTTGGACACACTGTGTTAATCAAAGAAATTCTTTCTTCTCTCCCTTTATACCAATTCATTTTGTCCTTGTCTCTTTGGGAAAGGGATCATTTTTGGACAGCAACAAAAAAAAATCGTTTGACAAAATGGGTATTGATCAAGTATCCAAAATCCCATGAGAGCCTTAACATTGGAGACCTTATGCTTATGAACAAAGTAATAGGAGAAAAGTTAGTATGGATGTTTATCACTCATGAAGAAGATTGGTGGAAGGAATTCCTTAAGGAAAAATATCCCCGGATAGAATGAGTTTGATGTTTAGAGTCAATTCAAGCCCCCAAAGGAGGCTCGATAGTGTGGAAAATACTCACTTTGCAACCCCTCTAATTAGCTTGGATGTCATTGGGAAACCTAGAAATGGAAGATATATTAATTTATTGAAGGAAAAAATAATGGATAAACAACCCTTGGAATGAAATTATGAGTTGCTAACTCTAAGGGAATTCTTCTATGCGTGAGGAAAATCCAAACTAGAACACATTTCAGATAGGGACAATGAATCAAATTGGATAGGCTGGAATCTAAGAGGAGTTCCTATGAACATGCATCATTTGGCTTACAAAATTTGAGACAGTCAGGTCGGTTGTGCTTTGTGGTAGCTAGAGGAGGCAGATCAAATTGAATGTAAGAATTCTTCATACTTGGTGAAGGAAAGTTATGCATCCTCTCTCTTTCTTCAATGAGCTCCCCATAGATCAATTACTTGGACAAAGATATGGAGAGACAATGCCAATCCAAAGGTAAATTCCTTTTGTTGACTCCTTATGCATAAAAGAAAGTTGACTATTGAGAGTTTAAGAAAGAGGGGCATTCAAGGTCCTTCGAGGAGATTACTTTTCCAACAATAAGAGGAATTTGTCCAAGATATTATTTTGGAGTGTTCATATAAAAAAGTGGCTTGGTTGGATGTGTTTTCTGCACCTTCAAGCTGTTTAAAATGTCCAAGTTCCCTCCAAGAGTTTTTACATCACGGTCAAAGAATTATGCTAGGAGTATTTCTCAGAAATCCTTTTCAAAAAAAAAAAATCGAAGCACTTCCAAAATTCATTTGCTAGAAGGCACGGATATCCATAAACAATGCATTCTTCAATAATTTAGAAAAAATTCCACACTCTGTAGCCATGAAATCTATTGTTCCATGCTCTGATTTTGGGGCTTTAAAGTTTGCTAATGACTCCTCAACAGAGATTAAACATACTTAAAACGCAATGGTGTTCAAAATTTGCTAATTTAGACATACCACCTCTAGCTTTGGAATGGACTAATAGAAGTTATCAAGCGATTTGTGAGATGAGATTGATAGAGGAAGAATTACGATCTTGCAATTAGTAACGAGAAGGTTTAATTCTTAGTTTTGATGGGGCTTCAAAATGGAATTCAGGGGTGGCAGGAGGGAGATGGGTGATTTATGGTCCCGAGGGGGTTAAAGCTACAGAGTATTCATGGAGCATATTATGCATGACAAATAACCAAGCTGAAACTTATTCCCTCTACCAGGGGATTCAATTAGCCAAACAAAAGAAGGAGCATTCTCTCATTGTTTTGGGATACTAACTTTGCCTTATTTAACATTTGGTGAAGGGCTTCTCTCCTAGGAACAAACATTAGAAATTATTATGAAAATAATTAGGAAAGCAATGGAAGGGTTATATTCAAAATTATATTTTCATATTCTCTGTGATCTCAAAAATTTGTAGACTTATGTGCTAATGAAAGGTGTAAATTAAGATTGGGAGATTTAAATATCAATGGTCAAACCATGCCATCCCCTATTGTTTAGAGATAAATGGGTTAGCACTGTAAAATTATCAAGGATTCCATTATTAGTCAGTTATAGTATAACATATAAATTTTAATTTTTGGTGGGTCAGTTTTGTAAGGTATATACCCACAAAACCCCATTTTTAGTTATCCAGTTAGGAATCCCTCTAGAAAAAATTGTAGTTTTACTGGATAAGTGGACTCATGAATTTTTCTTTGAAGATATAGTTATGTACGATCTAATGTATTTGTTGTGATCCATATGCAGACTAGCATATAAATAGAAAATTTTCATCTTGGTTAAAAAAAATAAATTACAACATTTTTTAGTTAAATTGAAATAAAATAAACCCCAACCATCTATTTCGAATACTACTAAAAATTCGATAAATGTTTATATCATCCATATATTAGTTATTGATAATTAAATTTGATTTTAAAAACTTTAATCTAAAATAAATACATCTACTAACATAATAGTTTGAAATTTTTAAGGTTTTAGAGACGTAACAAAATGGTAGAAAGAGGAGGTGGATCCAGAAACGGAGAGGGCAAGGGAGGTGGATCCAGATGTGGATTTGGTCGAGGTTGATGTGAAAAGGGTCATCGGGATAGTTCTGGTGACTGGATCCTGGAGGAAATTAAGCTTCCTCCCATGCAAAAGTAGATGAGGGTCGGGTAGAGGACTGGATCTAAAGCATGTGTTGTTGTGGTGGATGACAATGGCCATGTTGTGCTTGGGGTCAAGAGAAACAAGGATGTGGCCAAGACCATCTTATCCATATATAAACAAATGAAAGACGAGGGTTTCATGCTCTACAAATGGAGACAAGGAGAAGCCAAACTTGAAGCCCTAGCCCATTTAGGAGATTATGAAAGTTTATTTTAAGTCAATTTCAAATATTTATCTCCCATTATATCCCAAGATGAAACTGTAGCTTTAGATCTTTGATAATTTTCAGACATTTTCAATTCAATATTTTGTGAGACACTTCGTGTTAAGGTGAAAGCAACAGATTTTGTATCTACGCTCACTGCTAGAATCCAAGAATGGATAGGAATCCATGTCGGCATTATGTGACTACTCTGCAGTGGATGGAAACTTCAGGAGGGATATTTACTCATGGGTTATGGCATTACTAAGGATTCTTTAATCTCTCACGTGGGCTAGTTTAAACAATGATGCCATAAGATGGGGGTGGGGGGGGACCTTCCTCTTCTAAGTCTAAGTCCTTTAAGGATTCCCTCAAGCTAGGACCCAATCCTTTGACACATAAAGAAATATTAGGACCTACATTCATTGTGGATCAGGTGGGTAATATCCTAGCTATTAAAGTAGATCACCCTATCTCCTATTAATCTAGCATGGATTTTGGGTTGCATGTTGTTATTTTCTGATTCACTGGGTTTTAATGAAGAACCCTAGTTTTGGGGTCAATATAGACCTTGTATGAAGCCATATATTTTTTTTTTAACCCTCTATCTATGCTATATTTTACCATGCCAGTTTGATTTAGGTTCCCAAATATGACCCTTCATTTTATTCATCTAGATATTTTAGTTTATGTGGGTAACTCAATTGGCCACTTTATTAAGGAAGACACAAATGTTGCTTCACTGGAAGGGTCTAACTTTTACACAAACATTGTATTATGAAAATATGGCTTTTCATTGTAGATTATATCAACAACCAAATCATATATAGAATGTATGCCCTTCTTCTCAAGAGTGCCCCCTTCCTTTGGCTTCTAAGAATAAATTCAGAGGATGGAATGACCTAAGAGCTTTTAGAGATTCTAAGAAATATTCAGTAAACCAACGAGATAACCCTCAACACCAAAAAACCTCTACAGATAAATACATTCCTTCAGCTTCAGCTTAGCCACATGCAGTTCCATCAAGTCCTTCAAACAGAGCCAAAATAGACACAATTATGGTTTAGATTTGTCAATGAGTAGACACAAATTATTTCATGAATCTAATCACTCAAATAATGATAAGGAAGAAATTATAAATGTTGACCCTTAGAATTGAATTTGAATAAGGAAAACACCATTATTGTACCATATTCAATAGTTCTGGAAAAATCCTTAGGGTGGATATATGTGCACAAGAAGAAAAGAAAAAGGGATCCTCAAAGAGATCCATGATCATTCTGGGGTTCATCACCCAAGATAGAAGTAATGTATGGATTAGGTAGTATGACCAATGAGGTAGTGAATGTCTTGCTATGTATTGTGCTTATCAACGATGGAAAAATTGATATTCCGAGGTAATACAAAACAATTTAAAAGAAATTTAAATTTTTAACATTAATGCTAAGTCACAAATAATTCAATTTAGATGAAAATGAGTACCTCAAATACCATAATGGTAAGTCACAATGAGTCAATTTTGATGGGAATGTGTACCTCAAATACCATTAGCCCATCAATTGGAGATAGTGATCTTTTATTACTTTGACTTCTAATAAAATATTTATAGTAAGAGGTTTTATATACTATATTATTATCTAAATACTTAACATTATTTAGTATGTTTTTGCAATTTTATGATATGTTATTAATGACTTTATTAATCATTAATGATCTTTTATACTTTGACTTCTAATTAAAGATTTATGGTGAGAGGTTTATATACTATATAATTTATTATCTAAATACTTAATAACTATTTAGTAAGTTTTTGAAATTTTATGATATATTTTTATTAATCATTGAAAAAAATTATATATTTTAAATATTTTTAAAAAAATATATATAATATATAAATATATTTTATATATAATATATATATATATATATATATATATAATATATATATAATCATATTAAATAAATAAATATAAAAATTTGTATGGGAAAATAGCTTTATTTCTAATTTATTTATCTAATGAAGCTTTCAAAATTTAATGATTAAGGATTTATATTAAGATATATAAGGCTTTGAGTTCCACTTTACTTGGATGTTTTTATATAGTTACAACCTTCTTAACAAGTTATTGAAATAAAAAATTAATAATAAGAATCTATATTTAGATACATAAGGTTTTGAGTTTCATTTTATTTTAATTTTTATATGGTTGTAACCTTGTTAATTATTTATTGGAATAAATATTATTGTCTAATATTGAGTTTGAGATTCTGGGACTAGTTTTAGTCATATGAATCATGTTTCATGAAATAATATCCTTCACGGTGGCTTTTTCTTGTGCTATCCCTCTAGACACGAACTTATCTTCTCCCTCCTCCTCTACATGACAACATTGATTTTGGTTGACATCTTAGCCCTCTTCTTGTTTGTGACCAGATATTTCTAGTCACATGTTCAATGATATAATGGAGGAGGATCTCCTTGGTTATTTTGGTAGCTCATCAAGATCCCCCATTTTCTAGTTGTAGGAAGAATACATGTATTTATTGCTTGTTCAGTCCTTCTACCTCGTTTTTACTAGCTTGACATGATCTCCCTCACATCACCTTGAAATCTCGTGTGACCTACAATCCAATGATGCATTGGTAACCTCAACTCTATTTTCAGGAGGTGGACATTAACTTTGCCTTGACCTCAATTCCAGCCAACATTCATTATGCATCCTTACCCCCTTCTCTTCCTCTATCTGATGGAATTTGATCTGCATAGCCCTCTAGAACTTCACCTTTCATGGGATGCCTTGTTTAGACCTCTCCTCTATCCCCCTCACCACAAAACCTCAAAGTGAATTAGGGCCATGAAGAAGACTATATCAATGATTGTTGGGCACAATGTTAGTTTTGATGCCATCCCCAATATTTTTGGGTAAATCCCTTGTCGAGAAACTTTGTGGGAAGGTCATATCCAAGAAATAAATTAAAATTTGGATTGCCAATAACTAGAAAATTCTAGTGGGTTATCCTCCTTCTTTCCATATGTTGTGGAGTAGGTTAGCCTTCATCCTCACTTAAGAGGAATATGACTCAAAGGTATTGGATATTTCATGGAGTTTCATGCTTATCGAGCTTTTTCTCAATACCAACGTAGTGGATTTTGATCCTACTACAAAGCCCCTTTTCCTACAAAAGGTTTTAGCCATCCTAATAGGGCTTACACTCTAATTCTACTAAAATAAATTATCTAGGAAGTTGGGGGTGAATAGGAAGGTTCATTCAACTAAAACAATATTGGGCCATAAAATGCAACTATCATTAGATTTGGATGTAGCTGGAGGTAGATTTCAAAAATGGGTTCTAGATGAAGTTAAACTATAATTAGGTCTTTCTCTTGGAATAAAAAAATGATTAACGGATGGTTCCATTTTGATGTTTTAATTTCCATGAGATGGGACACTTTTAATATTAGTGCTCTAATTTTTTTGCTCATGCAAAATCCTTCAAGAAGATTTTATTAAAGAAAGGTGCTTCAGTTCCTATGGTTTCAATAGTTCAAAATCCTTCTAATGTGGTTGAAGGTGATGGTGTCACGCTTTTGGTGGCTCATTTATAGGTTGTTTAGGTGTCATATTTCGCAATGACAATGCCTTATGGTATGTATGTTTTCCCCTTCTCCCCTTTATTTCATGTCTATTTCTTTGGTTTTTTCTGCCTAGGATCCCTTAATCTATTTTTCCTTCCCCAAGCACACTAACCCTTCCCCCTTATTTCCTCTCTTCCCCCTCCTCCCATTGATTGTATCCATTTCCCTTCATTGTTTAATCCTCTTAATCCTCATAGTTCTTTTATCTGGGTGTTGGATACAGGGTGGGGGCTTGCCTCCACTCCTTCTTCAAGTATTCCCATTCAAGCTACTTCACCTTGTAATTCTTATGACCCTTAGGTCCTCAGATAAGACCCAAGGAGGACCTCATTTTGCAGAGAGGCTTGGCACAAGATCTTTTCCTTCATAGCCTAGTGGGCTACAAATATCATCTCTTGAAATCTCAACACAAAGCTATTTTGGATCTCAAAAAAAGGAAAGAAAATACTATTTCTAGTGCTCTTATAGTAGGGCTGGCCCTGTAGAATCCAAAAACATGATTTATCTCTCCTTCAATGTTATAGGTTTGGGTGTTTCTTGAAAATATCTAGCCCTCAAACAAATTATTAGATCACATAACCCAAACATTCTAATCATTTAAGAAACAATGGTTGAATTGTCTTTAGCTCATTCTATTATTGAGCCATGGCTAATTGATAGGTGCTTTTCTACTTTAGACACAAATGGTGACTCTAGTGGCCTTCCTTGTGGGCTAGCGTGGCTCCTTTATACATAAATCAACCATTTTGGTTCAACTATAAGATAAATAACTTGGGTCTGGAATCATAGTCCTTGATGTTTGTCGTCCATATGTGGACATAATTCAGTTATGGGAAAGTTTGTCCTTGTGAGGAGCCTTTCGAATCCAAATCTTTTTATTGACAGGGATGTTAACCTCACTCTCTCCAATAAAGAGGCTTGGGGCTAAAGTCATATAAGGGACCCTCTTAATGTGTTTTTATCCCTTTTTTTCAAGTGTCATCAACTTATAGACCCATAGTTGCTTAAAATATCTCATACTTGGCATAATTTTTATTATTATGATGAAGCTATGTCTAACTGGCTGGATATGTTTTTTATTTCAATTGATACCTTGGTTCCCCTTGGGAGACCTCTTATACCAATCTTGGTTCCCCTTGGGAGACCTCTTATACCATCTTCCAATTATTCTCAAAATGTTTTAGCATAGGAGTAGGCCTTCAATTCCCTTTTGTTTCAACCACTCATAATTTCATGAAGAATAATTTAAATTCTTGGCTATGGATAACTGGGTTCATCTCTTTCATCCTACTCTTATATCTTACATGTGCCAATTTACAAAAAAAAAACTATCTAGGCTTAAGGCATCTATTAAACCTTGGTCTCTCCATCTTCAAAAAAAAGTAGTAAGCCACTTTAAAGAGATTGAACTCATTAAATATTTTATGAATCCAACTCCAATGGGTTTTTCTATGTAGAGGAAATAACTTCTACATTATATTAAAAAATAAAGGCACGCACTCCTAAGAAGAGAGGAAACTGCATGAAATGAAAAGTAAATCTATTTAGATTAAGGAGGTCTACAATGCCAAAATTTTCATCATTTTGCATCATACAGAAGGGAAAAAAAGAAATTTGGGAGATCCAAAGGAATGATCGTTCGCAAGTCCATTGCTTTGAAGATAATTCTAGGGAATATATCACACATTTCAAAATTATTTGAGGATCCTGTTGGTTTTTAATTTCAAAGATACTAGAGGAAATTTTAAAATTTCCTTTTGTGTTAAATGAAGAAACACACGTCTCTAGAAGACGAAGTTTCTAAAAATGAGCATAAAACATACAATTAATTATGTGGAAAAGGAAGAGTTAGGGCCCTAATGGTAAGCCTATCGAATTCTATATGGAATATTTTGAATTCCTAAAGGATGGTCTCCTTAAGTTAGTCTTGTAGTGTCATTTCCATGGGATGGTTTTTGGCCCTTCAACTCTATCTTTCTTTCCATTATTCCTAAAAAATATGATGCAGCCTATTTTGATGATTTATGCCCTATCTCTTGTTCCAACATCATTTGTAAAATTATCTCCAAGATTATCACCTGTAGGATCAAACAATTTTTAAGAAACATAATATTTGAAGAAAATTTTGGTTTTTAAATGGGTGGAAAATCCATGATATTTTTTCATTTTCACAAGAAACAATTCATTATATGAAGACTTGTAACTTGTCTATCATTATCCTCAAATTGGACTTATCTAAATCCTTTCACAAGGTAAGTTGGACTTTCCTCCATTTGGTGATAATTAAGTTGGGAATGGGGCTTCCTTTAGATAATTGGATTATGGGATGTATTTAGCCTACTTATTTCATTGTCCTTATTAATAGGGATCCATTCCCTTTCTTCAAGGCATCTAGGGAAGTGAGATAGGGGTGCCCCCTCTCTCCCTATATTTTTCTCCTTGTAGTTGATTCTCTTAGCCTTCTTATTCATCAGGAAAATTATAATGGTGTTTTAAAAGGCATTGAGGTGGCAAGAAACTAGTTTCTCACAAACCTTGTTTTCATGGATGATATCTTTGTCTTTTCCATAGGTATTTCAAGTGATCTTCCTCATCCAAATTTTATCATTGGTATATTTTTTTCAACAATAGGGATGCTAATAAAATTTTTGAAATCCTATTATATTTCCCACTCCCCATTCGACTATGAATTTTCTCATATGGATCACCTATTTCCCTTCCCCACCATCCTTTGGACATTGGATTCAATTACTTGGGTTTTTCTTCTAAAACCAATTTCTTACAAATATTCTAACAAACCTTGATTGTTCAATAAGATTGAAGATATGATCTCCTTCTATGTTAATATATTCCTTTTTAAAGGAGGCCAAATAATTCTTTGAAAGGTAGTGCTAGAAAGCATTATTTTTTATTGATATTCTATACCAAATGTTCCCAAAGAAATTATATCTAAGATCAGAAAATCCCCCTTCAATTTCCTTTGGTTGGGGGCCAGATAGTCGGGTGGTCTACCTTTGGTTAAATGGGATAATGTTGCATTTCAAAAAATCTTGGGGGTTGGAAGTGTTATCTCAAAATCAAGCCCTGGAAGGCTGCAGACTAGGAAGACTTCAAGTAACTGTTTCAAACCAATCTTTTAGCTAAGGCTTAGCCTCCTTAGCCTGAGAGGGCTCTCTCAAGGGACTAAAGGTTTTTTATTATGATCAAGATGGCTAACTCTTTGTGAAACAAATAGAAATGAAAATGGTGGAAACAAAATCAACAGGTATCCATTGGGCTTATGGAGTCATATGTGATTTAGTATTAACAGTAGGATTGGATTTGCATAAAAGTCAAGGCATTCAGATTTCAATATAGGTAGAGCACACCAAACACAAAGAAGACAATCAACGATTATATGAAGGAAATTAAAACACTGCAAGTGATTTCTAAGTAATCAAATACTCATAACACTGTAGATAATCATGAAAAGACAACAAAAGAATCTCATACATTGAAGTCTATATGATTCTTGAGAAGCATAAGCCAGTACTGTATTACCAGAAAAACAGAGTCTTTACATAGGCCAAATATCAGAGCTTTTTCACATAAATTTCCAACCCTTATTACATTGCTCTTTCTCCTATATATAGAGCTCTTCTACCTAACTGAGATTCCTCCTCAAGCATGAGGGGAACTCGAATTCTACTTCTAATGACACCTATTCAACTTTTAATTACCTGTTAAAAGTAATAAACTGCAACTAGACTTTCTAGAAATCTAAATCAAATAGGAGCCCAACTCCATATTATACTAATAATAGCCTTAATTACAATCATCCTCGTTCTTTGACATGTGGTCCCTTTTTAGTTTGCCTATGGTGGATGTTTAAAACTCCATACTGGTCTTTAGTGTCACATCTCCTCCATTTCCCCTGAAACATAGGAAACTACCCTTGTTTATCGGCCTTTGGTTTGCCTCAAAAATGTTCGAATCCAAAGAACCATGCCCTTCATCTTTGATTATCCAATATATATATCAGATTGCCACGTCCTTGATGTGCTGTCAACCTATTTTATGTGTGAAGGCAAAAGCTTCTCCAAGCTGTCTGACATATCTTGTATTGTAGTAAATGTGCTCACTTTATGACAAAAAGTTTAGAGTTGGATTCGAATACATGTTTCCTCCACCTTTCTTGGCCTTGTTAAAAGTTGATGGCTTTAGATGATCCCTTGAAGATACTCCCTTTTCAAAATTTCTGCTTGTATTTCAAAATCTGTTGACTGAGATTAGATTGTGTAGCTTCAACAGTTTTGTAGCACACTATGAAACTGCTGAGTGTTAGTCATCATCTTCAACAGTTTTGTAGCGCGCTACGAAACTGCTGTGTTATTCCAAAAACACAGTTTTCTCAAACTAGCTCAACCAAAATTTTGTTGTTTTGAGCCTTTTTCTATTTAAACATTCTTTCAATTGCTCCAAGGCCTTTCAAAACTAAATGGAAATGTATGATTCTTCAAGAAAGATTATACCAAGCAAAACCATCAAAATTTGAAACATAGCCTTACTTGATATTTCTTTAAGGAGATTCTTTCAGCTAGCTTAACTGTATCTTTAAGTCTTCAATTTGTTTCTTCATGACCTTGATCCCAGATCTGAGGTTTGTATTGACCTTTCTGATAAATTGATCTTCCTTTATTGCAGGAACATCCAGCTACGGAATTGAACACTAAAATCAACACCTCAAGAAATTGAAATGTTTGGTCCTCCCACCGAGCTTGCATTTGGTTAAAATAAGCCTCCTTAATTGCAAATTTCCTGGCAGCATTCTTCAGTCTAGCAATTTCAAAGTTGGCCAATTCCAATCTCTTTTTCAAGTCTTCCACACTATATTCTTCTTGAATGGAAACTATTTTTCCTTTATCCTTTCTTTCATGAGGTCGTGTCACCTCCCCTGTTTCATCTGCTCTTGGCGGTACCTCCTGTATTTGTTTAAACTTCCTCATTATGGGTCTCCTGGGCTTAAATACAAATTGATCAACCTGATCATCAAACTTTAGTTTCTTTGAGGCTTTGACTCTCCTAACCTTGTCTTTTGTTGACTCTATCAAATCTGCTTGCACTAGTGGAGACTCTTCAATGTCAATGGCTTGCAATAAGTCATTTAAGTCTCCCTTTGAAACGGGGATTTCTTCAATAATCATTGACTTACTCTTTTCCTTAGCTACCTAGCTCCTAGTCCTTCTTCTTTGAACTCTTTCACCTGTGCTTGATTCATGTGCACTTTCTTTAACCTGAGTTTTCTCTTTAAGAGACTGCTGGGGTGTATCCTGAATAGTCAGTGGCTTGGTGAATTCTCTTACTTGTTTCCTTGCCTTCAACTTTGAAAACCTCTTGGATCTTGTTTCTGTCTGATGACCAGTTGTTGTTGGAAGATCTTTTGCAGCTTGAGGGCTGAGACCGGTCTCGTTCCTTAAACCAAACATGAATAGGAATGTGTGCTAGTCCCTACCTACCCTCTCGAGTTCATGCCGAACTATCAACTTAACGAAGCCATGGTGGAACAATGAAGTCTCATAGGCTTCTTTCTTTAGTTGTACCTTATCACACATTTTACTTAAGCTACGGAATAAGTAAAAAGATAGATCAATAGATGCCTTTCTTGTGAAATGCAATAGAAGTTTAAAATGGTATGAATATACTTTATTGTATCTCCCTTCACAGGTAAGGTACTTCTGTATACAAGTAAGCAGATTGGCATATGACTCTTTGACATAACTTCTAGGAACATACTTGTTTAAATATGAGTTAATGAATTACTACTTTAGAAACTCTTTGCATGGGTTCATATCAAATTTTAAATTCTTAAACCAACTTTCTTGCCCCCTTGGAATCTCCGTAACTGTGGATATCATGTCTGGT